>VZRS01001948.1:0-136362 GCA_013398055.1 Ifrita kowaldi
GGCCAAGGCGCACCGCCACAAAAGGGTATTTTCAGACATGCCCCCTTGGTGTTATGAGAATACCAAGAACTTTGCGTAATTTTTTTCTCTCTGAAAGCTGTATTTTGGCATGGTTAAGAAGATATTTTGTTGAATAAGTAGTCTCTTAACTACTTCAAACAAAACACATCAAAGACCCATAATCCAAGGGGAGGCTTTGCAGAAAAGATCTTTCATGCACTTATATAACATTGTATAGCACCCTGTTCAGAAGTTCATGGATGACTTCCAGACAGATTCGCTAGAATACTGCTGGAGAAATCAGTCTCTAGCAAATTTTACCAAAGTTATGATTGTCAGAATTACTGGAGGGTCTTGTTTTTTTAATCAGCACCAAGCTAGAACTAAAAACACATACTACAGAGAAAAATAACTTTTTGAGGGCTAAAATCTTCTCTAAATTTGTATATTTCATTCTATTACAGAATTTAGAGGGATCATTTTCATTATTCACTAAAACATGCAGACATATATTTGTAACACTTTGAGACAGATTTAGTTTTTATAAGAAGAAAAGAATAATAGATATTAAAAAGTCAGTTTCTAACAAATAATTTGTTGATTCGGCTTTGCTTGTACTGCTTATAACCACATATTCCACGTTTCTATCTGAAAAATATAGACCAACTTAAATGTGTAAAGGAAAAACTTAAGTTGTCACGTGCATGAGCAGTAAGTCTGACTTGTTGAAATTCATACCTGTAAACAATAAGATGCATTGACACGGGACAAATCTCATTGGCCTGAATTCCTTCATATAAGGAAATCTCAAAGAAACCTGCCCAAGACTGCAAATTCTGACAAGGTAAGATTTCCACAAAAAACATGACATTTCAGGGAAAACACGGACATGCAATACGCCTGCAAAAAGTTGTAATTCAATCTCTTTTAATATATGGAGCTGTCTTCATGGCTTCTTATTAATGTGTGGAAGATCTCAGTTTCCTGACTGCCAAGAAAGGTCCCAGAAAGTCAAAAGCTGCAGATTCAAAGAGAGCAGAACTAATCAAATTGAATCTCAGTATTTCAGATTTAACTAATGATGTCAGAATACCAGGATTTCCAGATTTTGTAGCATAAATGATAATTATGTCATGACCTGGTAAACATATATATTTAAATTGAATATTTATTTTTGTGTTTCAGTGAAAATACATGTGGTCAAGTCATATGAAGACTCACATATCACAAAACTGAATATAAGAAAAAATAATGTTTGCTTGATATATTAATTGGAAATGGAAACATGTACCTCTATGTAGCCACATCTACATATGTTTGCTGTATGTTAAGGTGAGTGGGATGGTAATTATTAGTCTTATCTTTTCGATCACTGTAAGAAAAGTCAATTTAAATCAAAATATTGGTGAAGAAACATCATGATTACCTGCTAAGTATTATGAGCTCATCAAGAAGTATTTATGCAATAAGCAAGTCTCTTTAGCAAAGTTGGTAGCATTGAATAACACAAAGTTGTGCAAAAAGATTTTGCTTAGTAGAAATCAGAATAAGACAGAGTGCAGGGGAAAAAAGAAAATAACAGCATTAATTGCAGGCAAGCAACTCCGAAAGTATGAATAATTATTGTTTATTACGTGCTTAAATCTTCTTTATCCTTTTATTGTGCATTATAATTTATCATCAAATTATATGTCCTCTTCAAGATGATTATAATTTAGAAAAGGATTAGATCTGTCTTATATTTTATCCAAAGAATTGAATGCTTCTTTTTTGATCAAGCACTGAAAACTTCCTGCTGGTTTTTAGAAACACAACAGCTTGTGCTTCACCTAACAGAGCTAAACAGCAACAAGTTTAAAGAAAAAGAAAGCATTGAATATATCCTCTATGTTGCTTAGAATTTAAATCACACCTTTTCCAAGCAAAAGGTGGTTTGTGCACACAGCTGACTAAGGAGACTGATTTGATCCCACTGCTAAATAAACCTAATCATATACTACGACAGCAACGTGATGGGATAAATTAAAAATTTTCAAGTTTTACCTCCAGCTATGACACAGATTATCAAAAAACCTCCCACAACAACAGTGTTTGAGACAGAAATTGCAATACTTTTAGTATTTTTCTAACCAGAATACTAAAATATCCACTGGGAAAGAATTCTCCACCTGCAAAGCATCATTAAGCAAGACCATGATGCACAGCTTATTCAGTTCAATGACCGCCTTTCCAATATGTCATGGAGTTTTAGGGGGGCAATTTGATGCAGATTTTTTGCTGCTGTAAATGCTTGAACATACTACAGTATTTACACTTATCTGTATGCATCAAAAGTACATCTAATACCTTAGAAACTCCCAACATACATTCTACAAATATTTTTCCAATTAACATGGAATACTCTTAATTTTAATATTTCTCTTGTTTTGAAAAAGAGACATGTAATAGAAAAACAGAAAGCTGAAGTAAATGTTCCTTATATAGTCCACTTTCAGTACAACCTTAGTACCATTTAATAACCCAAATACTGTTACATAAAAGCAATGATGATTGCTCAAGAAAATCAGTTTTGGCTTTATGAAAAATGAATTATAACATGCTTTATCTTCTGCACTTTGAGAAACTATCCATTATCAGGTATAGGACAATTTTATACATGAATATAAAAGAGAGCAACACCATGTGGGTTTTTTCCCCTCGAATTTTCTTCCTCACTTATCAATTAACCTGCATGTTCTAACTTACTTTTAATTAGTGGTGATTTAAAAACATGCACAGTGAGATATGAACTTCTCATTGGAAAATTCATTACAGACCCCTCTTTAAATGAATGCTGTTACAGAGTTACGTACTAGCATTTCCAGTCACTCCACTCCCTTGTCTCATTCCTGAATGATGTCTAATTCCTAAATATAGCATGATACAGAAGTATAACTCATGGAAGCAATTCCACTTAAATTGATAGATATGTCATGTTTACAACCACCCAACATTCCTCAAGCAAGAAATTCCTCAAGTGAGAGCTAGACAATTTATGGGTAGTTACTACAGTCTAAAATATCATTCAGTACTTGGTCCTTGAGTATCTGAGACAATATAAATGGTGGTAAAAGCCTAGTGACAGTAGACAGAGGTTGAAAGCAGACTGAGGTTGTTTTATTGTGGTTGGGTTTTCTGACTACATTTTGTTTTAATTTCCAGTGAAGATCATTTGTTCTATTTAAAGCTTATGGACACAGAACTTTTCATTTGTTTCTGTGCTCATTGTTAATGAGACTTTAGGGAGGCTTTTGCCCAAGTATAACCAAGAACACTGCTTCCTCTGCTGCTGCACTGTTTCTGCTGAATCAAATAGAACAGTTACCTTCAAAGTGTGCAAAAAAAAAGAAAAAAAAAAACAACAGAAAACAAACTGTCCTCCTTGAGTTACGTCCCTAGTTTTGGGCTCCCCAGTAGATGAAAAATGCTCTAAAGAAACTGGAGTGAGCCTGATAGAACCAATTGAGTTCAGGCTGCGGCACAACATGCACAAGAAGCCAATTGAACTGTTTCCTATCCACCCGGAGAAGAGTAAGCCTTAGATGTACCTAATTACCACCTTCTGCAGTGGATCATTCGAGATGGACTCAAACTCCTTCCAGAGGCTTACGGTGGTAGAACACAAAGCAGTGGTGACAAGTTGCAAGGCAAGAAATTCCAAGTGGGTATAAGGAAAATATTCTTCACAGTGAGAGTAGATGAGCCTTGGAATAGGTTCCCAGATGGATTGTGGGATTCCCGTCTTCGGGCATTTTTGAAGCTTTACTGGACAAGGACCTGAGAAGTGTGATCTAGAAGCTAGACATCCTTTCCTGAGAAGGTTGGTCCAGATGACCTACAGAGATCACTTTTTACCTAATTATTCAAATTTGTTGAAAATGTTCAAAGTGAAAGTTTTGTACAAAGTTTATAATATGAATAAAGAAAACAACATCAAAGCCTTATAAAGTAAGACTAAATTCTGTAAGTTTTTTTAAGTAGGTAAGAGAAAATCCTGAAAACAAGAAACAACTTTCATCTTAAAAACTTATTTACTTTTATTCTGTTAGTTTATTTCAGCTTCCTATTATTATTTTTATCTGAGTTCTGCCATCTTCATTTTAAATGAGTAGAAACATAACGGCATGTTTAAATGAGTAGAAACATACAGGAAACAAATATTCAATAACTATAAAATACTAGACTAATGAAAAAAGAACAAAACATCAGTATCTTTGATATTTAGATACTGTTGGCCCTCTCTTTATCTCAGTTCTTGCAGACCTGAAAAATTTTACCAATGTCCCTCACTTTCCTTCCTTCCTTTTATCTCAAAAAAACTCAATTCATCAATATGAAAAAAAATAAATTAACACAGTCCTGGCAAAACCAGCCCCCTCCAAATTATACTGAAGGTAAAAAGAAGGAAGAACTTAATTTCAAGGATCTGGAAAATAAGTTTTCAGGAGAATTTGTCTTCACAAAGACTCAGTTTTCAAGTATCTTCTAACATTTGGAGGTCAGACTAAAGTTTCTTTTAATTAAAAGAAACAAAGTATCTCACTATGACATTTTTGCTTTATGTCTTTGCCTGATTTGTGGAACAAATCCAAATTGGTAATGCCTCATCTTTAAAAAACAAAACTGATTTCCAAATGTGCATGTAGCTGTTTCTGAGAGATTAGTGCAGGCAAGTTTCCTTAGAAATTTCAGAAGTTTTCCAATAGAAAAAAAAAAAAGTAATATATTTTCTTGTTTTAACTAAGATCTCTAAATATTTTTAGAATTTTACCATAAACACTGCAACAGATAAGTGACACAAAGATATTCTGAATTAAAGCTGTCAAACTGTAACTTATAATTAGCAGCCCATTCTTGAACAATTCTAAATTGTGCAATTTAAGTCAAAACAAACCCAAGCAACTAATAGTCATTTGAGAAGAAACATCAGTGACACTTTTCACTTTTTATTGCCTCATAGTTGTGCGCCCTTGGAGAAAGAACAGCTAGCATTACTATCTAATTCCTCAATTAACGGAAAGTTTAAGCTACATTTCTTTCAAGCTGACATCCAAAACAACGTGTCTTTTTGCTATACATAGATTCTACAGGTCTTTGTGATGCAGATGAGCCAAACCACTACTTTCAACACTGTGTGACAAATATATCCAGGTACAAAATCAATAATTGTTAATAAAAATATTTTTACTACATTCTCTGTAAGAACACACAGCAGACAAAAAACCCACAAAACCAGAAGAGATTAAACTGAAGTAGTTTATATATTACAGATGCTAATTCTTAGGATCAACATAGCACATGAGAAGAAACCAGAACCTGCAGCAATGGGAGCTTTATCCCCACGGCCACCAGATTTTTCAAAAGATCACAGGTGATTGCCATTAGGTTTATAAACAGCTGAGCTATTTCTTATTTGCATGAGACATCTGAAGAGAAAATATTTTCAAATGTTATTCTTTAACAGATCAAGAGATATAATACTAAAACATTGGCCGTATTAGAACTAGAACCACAACTAATTCAAAACAGTTAACATTTTCTACTTAATTTCTGATTGCATCCATAATCGTAATACTAGTATTTGAAACATTTTAAGAGTAGCCTTGTTTAGTTGTGAGGCTAAAGCAATGCTTAATTATTAGCAAACTGTTAATGTAGGATGCTATTTATTTTCTCTGTTTTTGATAGATGTCTTGGGGTGACTTTATGATGTGTATCCCCTAACGCCGCTATATGCCCAGACATGATTCCTGTGCCTTTCTGTGCCTTTAAAACTGGATGTGAGAGAAAGAAAAAAAGCCAGACAAACTTTTCAAAGCAGTTTGTGCTCCAAGGTCACTCTACCTCCTCTGCATGCTTCTGTGGCAGCCAGAGCGGAGGCAAGCACCTTCCTGCTTTTCCTGGCTCTGTTTTTTTTCTCAGGAGAGAGACAGAGAGTTAAAATTCTTTGCTGTTTAGCCTGCTCACTAGCTGAGGCAAGAACTTTCCTTGACTGTTCTGCTCTGGTCCAGATCACCAGCACCAGGAGGCCCATGCCACGGCCTCGAGGGGCCACACCCCAGCGCAGGAGAGAGAACAGGCACACCTACAGAAGGACTTTGAATTTTACCAGGTTCTCTCTGCAGCGAGAGGTTTTATTATTGTGCATTGTGTCTGTTAAATAAACTTTTTTTTTTCCTTTCACTTTCCTCTGAGGAAAATTTTTTTCCCGAAGCTGGTGGGGGAGGGGCGGCTGAAACCTGCCTTCTATCAGAGGACATTCAAATTTGGACATTCCTCCAAATTTGTCTCAAACTAGGACAATGGAGTAACAGAATTAGTGCTGCTTCTTAAACATCAAGTTGACTCTGCACAAAAACATTCTCAAGAATATATATTTAAAATTAAAAGGAAAAGAAACAATGTAAGAGACCACTCAAGGATAGAAAAAAAGTAATGAAGTTCAAGCAAATCACATGCTTATAATGGTTTGCAGAGGCTGGCACTTTGGACTGAAGAAGCAAATTAAACAAACTAATGTCTGGTGCCTCTGAAACCACAGGCAAGATGACAATGTAACTGGACTTACAGAAAAAGAAGTAGTGGCCCAACATCAAAGAAAACACACTTAAAAAGGAAAAAAAAAAGAAAGAAAAAGAGAAAAGAAAGTCGCATCCAATTTCCATCCATCGAAGAACAAACTAGAAAGATTTTAGAATCCTGAGCACTGCATTTCTGGTTTTAGTTTAAACAATGCTCAAGAAGTTGTTTTCTGGGCGTTCAAGTCTCTGACTGAATTTTCTCAGGACTGTAAGAATGCATGAAAAAGAGCCTCAAAATGTTACTGAACTACTTCATTGATATTTTCCTGCTACTTTCTTTTCCCTGGCAATACACACACAAAAAGTGTTCCCTCAGTCAAGTGACTCCAACAACAGAAATGAGTGTATTTACAACAGCTTTTTCATTCAAGAGAATGTTGACTCTGAAAGAAACAAATAGTGAAGAACATTTTGCTATGCAAAACCGTGGTCTTTAAGAGAAACAGGGCAATTCTTTTTGTCCCATGATGGAAAGGAAAATGGTGTCATTAACCACAGAGTGAAATAAATTTCAGGCCCAATTCAGGACTCCATTAGCCAAGGAACCTCCTGACTCTGAAGACATTTTGAAATACATATTTTTGTCTAAAAAGAGCCAAAAAATTAAGGGAGTGGATAAAAACATGAATGTACTTCAGTTATTGTGTACTCTATTATAAGAACACAAGTAAAATTATCCTTCAGTATTATCACTAACAACACAAACATCATTTAGAATACAAACTTTACCACATTATAACACTCAGAGACAAAATCTTGATTTCATTAAGAATGGTTTTATAAGTCAATTTTAGCATTAAAGATAAAGACTCAGCTATTTGGGGATAATGGTATACCTAAACACCATTGATTTTAATAGCAATTAAGTACTTTCAAGTACTTAAAATTATCTAAACTCCGAAACTAAAGCCTACATAATGGAGAAAATTAATATATAAAAAGGGTCTTTTATCAGCTAACACTGAAATAAAGGAAAATAATACTCCTTCCTGTTTATTAGAGCACTATATAGATGAACTATTCAACTGGAAATCATTTCCATATTCTAGAAAAACACTCCAAAGGGAAAAAAAATTAGCCAGTCTCTTACTAGTTAATTTTGATACTCTGAGCTTTTGTTGAGGATAACTAAGTCCATAGCATGTAACAATGAGACTTTTAACCCTTCTCTTTCCAAACACACTCTTATAAGATAAAGATTTTTTTCTGCAGTCAACATTAAACTCAGAAATATTTAAAGGTAAGTGTATGAGCAAATCTGAAGCTATATGTGATAATGTCAGATAAGCAAAGAAATATCTTTTGGATGAGAAAAATAACATAAGAAGCATTATTTTTAAGTCTATTTAGCTTATTCTAATGAAGTTTCAAATTCAGTGGCTCTTCATTTTCACTGTCAATTACCTTTCTGCTTTATGTGGGACTTTAGAGAAGAAAACAGGAAGGGTGGGAAGAAAGAAAATGAAATTATAAAGAGATGGATATATTTTTCGTCCGTGGAACAACTTGAGAAAGGCTTAGTGTCCAGCTGAAGATATTTGTTTTCCTACAGTGCTAAACAGAGGACTGTGCAATAGCTTGAGGAAAAATTTGCAGAATCGTAGCTTAAACCAACAGATGGGTCAGATAATGAATGAGAAGGTTGGCACTTGAAGCAATACTTCCCAACCCACAAGAAGTTTGGATTTTGAGCAGTAAGTTTGATAAACAAGCAAACACTATGCAGAAATTCTGCTTCCTCCAGAATGGGATTTCCTCCCTCACTAAAACCAGTACAAACTCCAGCAATGCAGATAGTAAACTGAGCAAAGAGAATGGCATATTAGAAAATCCACCAGTTTCAGAGTGGCATTCAATCCACACAATGAATGCAGAAGCCTTCATCAGACTTAAATATTTGCCCTTGCAAACTGTCAAATATCAGCATTGTTTGATTATGAAAATAAAGGAGAAAAAAAACCCAAACCAGTGCCAAAAGCACTGTCCTACATGTTAAGACAAAAGTAATAAGGACAAGATTTAGGAATATCTCCACAGATATTAATGAGAGTTCCTAACTTAATGAAAACTATACGGGGGGGTGGGGGGGGTGGAGATAAGATTTTCATTAGGTTTACCTCTTCATGAAACTATATAGAGAATTCTTTTCTAAGGCAATGAAGTCATCTTATATTACAGACAAAAAAAGAAAGAATTGGGCATGGATTTCTATGGCTATACAACAAAAGAAGCAACAGTAACATTGCTATTTTAACAGTCAAAATTGGAACCTTAGTGTGCATAAAATTCTCAGGGGACTGTATATCTCCTGGATTCAGACATGTCAGTATTTAGAAAATTAGAACATCAATCCACTTTTACAATGAGACAAAAACTTGCCAACTCTCCTTTGAGTAATACAACAAAAGCAGAAATAGCTTCTCCCTGGTTACTTGCAAGATCAACAACGTACCATTCTGCTACTGGCTTGGCAATGCTGTCAAAAATCACATCTTGTTTTGCCTCTTGACCAAAAATTTTCTGAAATCTGAAAATATTAAGCACATAATAATTGCTTAGAATGTTAAAACACTACTTGATTCATACATTTTTGTTTGTGTTTGCAATAGTCAATGTTTACATCATTAGGCTTACATAACTTAGTACAATGTTTTCCCTGTAGTCTTAACCACAGCTTGCTGTTGTGCTATTGTACATAAATAGGCTGTACACAGAGCTGCTTTGACAAGATCTGTACAATAAAATCCTCTGATAAAATGATGTGGCTTAGAAAAAAGTAAACCGTATTTTAAATTTATCAAGAGAATTAGTGTTTGTAACTGGCACGACACTGAATCCTGGATAAATAGATTACACTATAACCAAATACAGCATCCCACCAGTAGAGCCAGGCTCACATTTTTTTAAGCTATTTCCATCATTCTGCTGCACAATTACTATAGGTCACAAGAAGATATTTAATTCAATATATTTTGTCACTTTCTAAAGAAAATATCTGCACTTATTTTACAAAATCAGAATTCTTGAGGTTGGAGGGGACCATTTGCTCCAACCCCCCTGGTCAAAGCAAAGCCACCCAGAATAGGGTTCTCTCCAGTCAGATTTTGACTATTTCCACATATGAAGGGTGCACGACCTCTCTGGGCAACCTGTTCCACTATTTGATCACTTCACAGTGGGATCACCAGCACAGGAAGGACATTGACCTGTGGGAGAGAGTCCACAAGAAGCCACTAAGATGATTAGAGGGATGGAGCATCTTTCCTTTGAAGAAAAGCTAAGAGAACTGGGATTGTTCAACCTGGAAAAGAGAAGGTGACCTAACTGCAGTCTACAGTACCTGAAGGGAGCCTACAAGAAAGACGGAGAGGGACTTTTTACTAGGACATGTAGTGACAGTGCAGGGGGGAATGGCTTCAAACTGAGAGTAGGTTTAGATGACATATTAGGAAGAAATTATTTACTGTGAGAGTGTTGAGGCATTGGAACAGGTTGCCCAGAGAAGCTGTGAATGCTCCACCCCTGGGAGTGTCTGAGGCCAGGCTGCATGAAGCTCTTAGCAACCTGGTCTAGTGGCAGAGGGTCGGAACTAGATGATCTTTAAGGTTCTTTCCAACACAAGCCATTCTACGATTCTGTGATACTTCCTGTATTTCAATTTGTGCCCATTAACTCCTGTCCTGCACATGGGCACCACTGAGAAGCATCTGGTTCCATCTTCTCTATCTCCCCTTTCCCCACCAGGTGTTAATAGACATTGATAAGATCGCCTTGAGCCTTCTCTGAGGTGAACAGTCTCAGGTCCCTCAGCCTCTCCTCACATTTGGCTCTCCAGTCCCTTAATTATCTTTATGTCCCTTTGCTGGAGCCCAGAACTGGACACAGAATTCCAGATGTGATGTCACTGGTTTTAATGAGGGGAAGGATCAACTTCCCTGATTTGCTGGCAATGCTCTTTTTAATGCAGCCCAGGGGTTGTTGACCTTTCTTGCTGCAAATGGTGTATTGCTCACAGACGTTCAACTTTTTGTCTACCAGTACACAAGGTGTGCATATCTGCTTTCAGTCATGCTTGAGCCTGCCCTGGCTATTCCTCAATGGGAGCAGGACTTGGTATTTCATTTTGTTGAACTTTATTAGATTCCTACTGACTCATTTCTTCAGTCTCTTGAGGTCAGTTCGAATGGCTGGTGCATCAACCAGCCCTCTCAGTTTCATATTGTCTGTGAACTTGCTGAAGCTACACTTGGTCCCATCACCCAGGTCATCAATGCTAAACAGGACTGGACCCTCCGATTGGCTATGCCAGTGACTGGCCTCAAGCTGGCCTGGCTGACAGCCCTCTGAGCCCCTGATGCAACCCTCTGAGCCCAGGAGCTCAGGCTGTTTTCAGCACCCCTCACTGTGTCCTTATCTAGGCCTTTCTGATTCCATTCCTCACACAGAATTCCTGGGTCACCTGACAGTGCTCCCACCCATTCTACCCTACTTCTAATATTGCCATTTAGTCAGGAGATGCTTCCTCATCCAGTCAGGCCTCCTGCTGCCTTTGCATCATTTTCTGTTCATGTGGCTGGATTGTTCTCGAGCTTGGAGAAGGTGATCCTTGAAAATCAGCCAGTTTTCCTGGACATATCTCCAGAACTGTGTCTTGGAGAATTCCTTCAAGCAGATCCATGAACAAGCCAAAGTCTGCATTCATGAAGTCCAGGGTTGAGATCCTAATTTTTGCCTTACTCCCTTCTCTCAGTACCCTGAGTTTCACTATCTCATGGCCACTGCAGTCAAAGATACCTCCAGGCTTAATATACCTCAACAGTTCATCAATGTTTGCAAATATCCTGATTGGCTTTTTAACTGTATGTTAGGA
Organism: Ifrita kowaldi; assembly: GCA_013398055.1. NCBI lineage: Eukaryota > Metazoa > Chordata > Aves > Passeriformes > Cinclosomatidae > Ifrita > Ifrita kowaldi. Next base: position 11,491 of record VZRS01001948.1, read on the forward strand.
AGTTGTCACCCACACATTCCAGCAGCCTCCTGTACTGCTGGTGCCCTGCTGTGTTTCCCCGCTGTTTGGAACTTTATACTGCCACAGAACTTCCCAGGGTGTGCAGAAAGGCCGTACGGACACTGGGTGTGTAGAAAGGCACCGTGCTGACCCATGCAGTGGGTACCGTATCCCAGACAAATGCCATACACAAAACATAAATGCATATATTCTATCCTGCTAATGCTTAATCAGTCAAGTAACTCAAACAATTATTCTTGCATTATCTTAAGGATAATAAGGCATAGGGCTTCTCAAAGTCCATCTCTACAGTGTTTTTAATAAAGTCAGACAAAAATATTAGCATTCATTAAGTCAGCATCTGCAGCCTAAGATAGTGCTGCATATTAATCTGTTTGGAGAGGGCAGCTCCTCTCTTTCCAAGAAGACTACCTTAGCTGATGTAAAATGACATCAGTCTGAGCTGCGGTTGTTTATGTGGAGATCTCTTTTTCAAGAGAAACAAATTACCTGTTTATTGTAAAAAATAAAGCATATCCAAACTGGAAAAAGACAGTCTGAACCTCATCATTAGAGGTGAATATACATCTAGCTTTATTCACCATCAAAATTTTAAAGTGTTGCCTTACTATTCTGTTGAAGTAATAAAATATTTGGTATTGCTGTACTGATTTTAAGTTCCTAAAAAATATTTACATTCTACAACCAAGGATTTGTTTCTTTCAACAATTTCTAGTTTTCTTTACCTTACTCTGGCTATGTCTAAAACACAGTTTCTAAACAGTGTTTGATATCAAACTTCTTTAGCCAGCCTATGACAACTCACTAGATCACAAGAGAACACACAGTCCTGCTTCAGTCTTCATACACAAATTCAAAACAAGCTGCAAAAATAGAAGAACTGATAAATGAATCTTTGAGATGAGACCTAGAAATGCATAATGACTTGCAATGGACAGACAATAATATGACAATTTTATCCAGTGCTATCAGACCCATTGTGCTGAAGAGCATATGCTGAAGTATTCCTCTTTTTAAGGGAGTTGTATAAAAATAAACCTATCAACACCAAAATTTAATTTTAAGATTAGACTTTTCCTGATTCTATACATCTGTATCACTACACATAGTGTTGTCAATCACTAAAGGCAGAAGGTACAAATATAAGGCTTCTACTCACTTGAACTTGTAGCTTTCTCGTTTATTATTGATGAACCCATCTGCTAAGTCACGTGGCACAGTAATCTCCAGACTGGGCAGAGGTTCCTCATCGTCAACTGAATAACTCTAATAAGGATGGATACGAAGTCACACAATAATTTCATCGACATAACAGCATTACCTTTGGATGTAACACTTACTAAGCTTAGCACCTGTAACTGTCTGGAGATAAACCTTTTACAAATTGCACTAAATATGTGAGCAGATCTTCCTTAACTACTATACAACAAAACCAGCACATATCAGCATTATCCTGTCACCATGTAAACACGACAATAATATTTGAAACAAAAGCACAGCCTCTTTGACATAATTTGCTTACTAAACCACTTTAATATCTGTGATGTTATAAAAAACAAAGCACGGCCCCCAGTGCAAACTTTTCCAAAAAATGTGGAAGAATACATTACGAAAGGCTGCGACAAGACAAAGGCTACGATGAGAAGAGCTGGTTTAAAACGAGAAGGCAATTAAAAGACCTAAATGCACGGTTCCTAAAGAACACTTTCATTATCTTTATTATCCCTTGGGAGAGCAGCTCTACACTGGGAGCAACACGTTCCCCTCCCTCGCACAGAACACTGTTGAACTGCACAAACCCAGTGACGCGCGTCAAGTGTTTTACTGCGGAGCCTTTCTCTAATAACTAGGCTGGAAGTTAGTTCATCACCCACTTGCCCAACCAGTTACAGCCTAAACTCCTCTACTTCGTGGTTTTAAGAACTTCCTAAGGCTTCGGAACGCAGCAGCTTTTCACGGCACACCCACCCACGCATCAACCTCTCCGCCCGCGCCAGCCGCCCGAGCCCCCTGAGAGGGAGGGGCCCCGCTCCGCCCCGCTCCCCCCACCTGAGCGGGGACGGCGGGTCCCCGGGCAGCCCTTGGCCTCCCCGGGGCACAGCTGCCGGCCTACCCCCGCCTGCTGCCGCCTGCCCAGCGGCTTCACCCGCGCGTACACCCGGATCGTTTCCTTCACCATCGCCGCCGCCGGGCCCCGGCAACGGTAACCGGGCACGCGCGGCCGAGCACGCGCCCCGCGGCGGGAGCGCCTCCCGGCCCTCACACGCCCTCAGGGAGCGGGGAGCGGCCGGGCTCTGCCTGCCGCAGGTGACCGCCTGCCTCAGGTGACCGCCTGCCTCAGGTGTCCTCCTGCCGCAGGTCACCGCCTGCCTCAGGTGTCCTCCTGCCGCAGGTGTCCGCCTGCCGCAGGTGTCCGCCTGCCGCAGGTGACCGCCTGCCTCAGGTGTCTTCCTGCCGCAGGTGTCCTCCTGCCGCAGGTCACTGCTTGCCTCAGGTGTCCGCCTGCCTCAGGTGTCCTCCTGCCGCAGGTCACCGCCTGACACAGGTGTCCGCCTGCCGCAGGTCACCGCCTGCCTTGCCCCTCACTCCGGCTCCCCGCCAGCTGTGCTCCCTGCGGCTGGAGCTTCACGGCTGCGAGCGAAGGGAGCTCGCACACGCTGCCCAGCCCAGAGGTGCGGTGCGTGGGGAGCGCTCCAGGCATTCCCCTCCCGATCTCTTGTGCCGCACCTGTTTGTCCGCAGGGATCTCCCTGCTCGGCCCACCCGTGTAAGGCTCAAGAGAAGACGGTCTTTTGTCGTTATGCAGTTGGAACACCATGGAGGGAAATTGAGGGGAAATACCAAGATTACAGGCAATGAGGACATCAGTTCCTTAATTGTAATATAAAAATAGTTTTGAAAAAAAAAAAACCTGCTCCTGGAAAAAGAGGCTGTTGTCTTGCTATGAGAGCTAAACTTAGAGAACAGTAATAGCAGAACCCCATCATTCTGTGAAGTGGTTGCTGAAGAGTTACACAAACAACATGATGGTATTTTGGCCTTAGTTTTGGTGGGATATAGTGGTAGGGATCAGATTACAGTAATTGCAAGCACTGTATTTAAATGAAGTGAAAAATCAGAGACTTGATTACAGAGGAGGATAGAAATTTCTCTAACTCAGACATGGTAAAATATGTTGAACTTGTTTTCTGAATAGGAAAAACAGTAGGGAAAAGATTTTCTCTCTCAGCTAAGTGAGTAACTGTCTCAGAAAGCACATGATGCATAATAGTGAGCTTTCAGGGAATAAAATAGAAAAGGACTAATCACCATCTAAAGTCAAGTGCAAAAGTCAAAAGGGTAAAAATGAAAACAAATGGAAAATATTACTTGGTGATTAAATAAAGAGTGAATGAAAAATAGGACATTGGAATGGGATAATGGAATAAATAGTAATTATCTTCTCAGCGTTGCTCCAAAACTACAAAAAAAGTTTGTCTCTTGTCGGTAGGGATGAGGATGTTGAAGGAGATGTTAGAGGCAGAAGTGACCTGAAGGGAGGGAAACAACTGCAGCCAAGAGGGAAGCAGAACTCACAGTGTTCAATTAATTTAGACCAGGAAATCAGGATTTGGAAGGGAAGCAAAAATAATTTCAGCTCCAGAACTCTGAAAGAATTGGGATGTTTAATTGAAGGTTTGGGAACTGGGTTTGTTGGTTTGCTTGGTTTTGAATTGAAATGATGCAGGGCAGTGCAATATTCTCTTAAAACTGCAAATGTAGTATTCAGCTGTGTTATTTAGCAGCTTAGCTGGATTGTGAATTAGCTGGGCAGCAGACATCATAATATTGCAGTTAATTGTGAAGAAAGCCATTTCGTGTCTGCCAGTCTTCAGTAGCTGGAGTATGGAGCTGAGTGAATGACACAATTGCTTCTGGTGCCAAGCCTGCTCTGCAAATGGTCTAGGTGCCTTTCTTCAGCCTGAAGTCTGAGCTGTAAGCTCTGAGCCAGTGGCACAGTGAAGAGACACTGTTTTTTATAGGATAGTCTGAATATGCTATGGCCGGGAGAAGCCAACGAGCCAGCTTAGACTCAAGCTGCTTCCAGAATAAAAGCATAGGCTGAATTTCTGAAAGGGGAGAGGGAATCCTGGGCCACCTGCAGAATGATCACTTGCACAGCAAGAGAAGAACTAAGATAACAGAAAGGACACAATTGTCTTCTGAAATACCCTTTCTATTACACAGCTGTCCTTGCAGAAATGCTGGAGTGTGCTCCATAATATATTGCCTTCAAGAATGGTGTGTTAGCCAAGTAGCACCCAAATCAGAATTAGTACTCCAGGTTTACTCATCCTATTGCAAAACAAAATCTGCATCATTAATTTGACCATCAAAATTATTCAGGTTTTCTTCTTGGCTATAGTATGTAGTATGCTGACTGCAGAAGATGAGAGATCAGTGAAAGGATTTTAAGAGGAGTAAGAACTTAGTTAAAGGCGATCTGTTATAGTTTTTAAGAGAAAGGCTGTTCTTGGACTGTAAAGAAATTGTTAGCAGGCTTTTGTGAGACAGAGCTTATGTGATATTTTAGTTAATAACTTTGTGCCAAAAAGGGAGTGTGTATTAATTAAACTGTGATGATGATGTGTCTGAGAGTTACATGTGCTGAGAAGGATCCAGATATACAGGAGAAGATGAATGACCATGAGGATTAGAGTAATAGATATGGATAACCATGAAATGTGTTATAAGTTGCAAAATGTTGAAGGCTCGTAGGATTGAGGGCTAATGACAACACATTCTGCTACAATCTGGAATCCATTCAGCTAGAAATGTCAGAAGATTTTCTGATTGTGAAAGTCCGGAAGACAGCTGCCAATGAAAAAAAGCTGTTGTTCTTCAGTGAACTGAGTGTGCACTGCAAAGGAAAGGAAGCATTCACACTGTTGTACCGAGTCCTGGCGAGACTTTCAGCATACTTTCTCCTTGTGTTTACAGTCAGCTCCTTTTATTTCTGCAAGCTTTTGAATGCAAGGGCTACTAGAATAGTTAAACTGATGGAGATTTTGATGTAAGAGGACAGACCTGTAGGACTTAATTTATTTAGCAAAGGCTAAATATGAGAGGCTGTATGAGTGAATATGAATACACTATGGGTAATTGTTGTGAAAGTAAAAGAATCTTCTAAGACAGACATAACAAAAAAATTGAGATAATGTACAGTGAATAAATGCACACTGGAAAGTAGAGGAAAATGAATTGCATTAGTTTCTTGATTTGTCCCTTTGGATACTGGAGAAAATAGGATTAAGTTCTGAAAGAGTACTACATGATCTCTTAAATTAGCAGGGGTTTGACCCACAAGGTGAAATCAAGAACGTCTATTCCAAAAAGTCTTTTTCAAGACTGTTGAAACATCTTTCTAGGACCACACTATGAACGAGAAGGCAAAGACAGTATGCATCTTTTTCCCCTAAGCCATCTGATGCGACTTAACTTCACCTTATTTTGTTATCCCTAACCACGATAATATCTCCTTGCCTGGAGAGATCTATTTTCTTTCAAGGTCACTGTCAAATGTAATGTTGAGTTCATTAAAAAAGCATCATGTTCTCAGTTATAACTTTTAGGCCATAGGGAACCTTCACTCAACTTCATAGTTTCAAAATCTGTAAGGCATACACTGTCCTAATTAGATTGGTCAACAGTTGCTCATTTTACAGAAAATATAAGATAAATACCTTCAAGTCAAAGAACTTCCACAGCTTGATTATTTATCTTCTTGTCCGTCTTTAGGACTTCTTTTCATCTGTAGGAAATCAAACTTTCTCTCTTTACTGACTCTCATTTTGTTAGTCTTTGTGTTCTGTGTCTACTTCAGCTTGTCCAGCACAGGAGATAGTAAGAAACTGAATATGGTTCTTCTAAGTCTCATCACTGTGGTTTTAATTTTCATGCAGAACTCCTAAGGTAATTAAATCTAAAGTTCAGCATTTCATGTCATCCTTTTAGAAGAAATCCATACACGCATATATTGTCAGGAAAGAAAAGAAAAAATTAAACTGTTCCTCACTTGGTTCAATCGTTCCAGCAATTTAAGATCAAGGTCAGGTGTTGTCTGCACTTATTTCAGTAGTTTGAATGCAGCTTCATTTGTGCTCAAGAGCAGGAAGTGCTGATAAATACTTCATGAGGTCCAAAGTGGTTTCAAAAAGTGCCCATTTTGTTCTTGAGAGAGATTCTAGTTCAGTAAGAAATTATCCATTTGCTTTAGGAATTAATAGATGAAGTTTTATGTTGGCTCTTACACAAGAGGTCAGATTTTGTACCTTTAAAATTACTTCCAACTTCAAAATAGATAACCTCTAGGGGGATTTTTGTATCCTTGAGTTTGACTAGCTTATATGTGAGTATTTTTGTATAGGATTCGGAAAGCGTTAAGCAAAGGAAAATTTGTGCCATTGTGGAAGATAAAATTATAGCAGGCTCCCATTTTTGCAACTGCTGCGAGACATGCATTTAAGAATGGAGACATATGGAGCCCAAATCTCCCAGTATCTTGTAATAATACTCTCTCCTAGTATCTTATTTGCTGAAGTAATATGGGTATTAATGAGACTGCTACATTTTCATGAGGAGGGCATTAGCCCTGGGAGAATTTTCCTTAAATTAGCATTCTTTTCCCAGAAGTTATATAAATGATCAAAGTAGTGCATACAGCTATATATAAGCACAGAAACTATTAGGTAAACTTAGAAGCTAGTTAAAGGGTTAATTAATCTGTTTATTTTGTTTGAAGCAGTAAAATAACGCAAGTAACAAACTAATAACAAAAACCCGCAAAATAATACAGAACTTTCATTAGCCAAGAGAGTTTAAGGCTTCTATTTTGATCTCTTCACTATTTCACTCACTATTTCATGTTATAACTTTATTTTCATATGAACAGGGATTTGATTGGAGTCCCCACTGTGATGAGTCCACACGCCATGTCCAGTGCTTGCTAGAATAAAGACATAAGAAACGAAAGAGCAGCTTTCCAACCTTTAAAAGAAAATAAGGCAGAAAGATACAAGAGCAACATGATGAAGAAAAGCCACTTAATTTAATTCAAAATTACAGTTGCTGATTTAGAGAAGTTTCTCCTGAGGCCTAGCTTAAGAACTTTTAAAATTTTAAGCTTAAGGCTTTAAAAATTTTCCTGAGATTTCTGTTATTAGTGGTAAAGAGCTGATTACAAAGAGGCAGGAACTGTAGGACATTTTTTTGTTTTTACCAAACAAAAAGAACAATTTTCAGCATGTGTATTTTTTAGAACTTTGAAGAAAGTCTTGGAAAATGGAGTCTGAAGGTGACAGCTAACTAAAAATGTACAGGTCTAGTGCTTATATCTTATGCTGGAGGCATGAAAAGTTTTGATTTGCTTTGAATTTACTTGTTTGAGATCTTCTTTCTGTATTCCCTGGGAAATCACTTTGTACTTGAGGAATTTTCAGCATTTACATTTATGCTAAACCTTAAGATGTGTCAACTTTCTTCAGCTCCAGCATTTGAGGAAGGGCACCACACAACACAAGCAGCCTATAGACTTGAAATAATTAGATGACTGTATGAGTTACAGGATCTGGCTGTTCCATGTTTCAATGAAGGTCAGCCATCACATTCTGAAGTAATAAAGCGTCACAACGAGTCATCTGCCTTTACCGTTGCAGTTTTCTTCCAATTAGAAAAATAATATGGGTCATAGTGGACCTGGCAGTTCAAGGACTTGTGTTCCATTATGTCACATAGCAACTTACTGTTCTTCCAAATAAACAGCCTTGTAAGTTTTATAATAGCCCAAACTTTCAAGTCCTCTCTATTTTTTTTCCCCCCCCAAAGTTTTGCTTTTCATAGACTTTACTTATTCTTGGCAACTATCATGCCGTTTGGCTGAGATAATGATTAGAAGTTAGAACATTAAAATCTTTCCACAGATCAACGGGACAGGATGAAGGGCCAAAGCTCTTGCCAAAGTCTGAGTTTGTCTCATCATCCAACTCCTGAAAACATTAGTGCCAAATATGTATCTTCTACATGACCAGAAACACTTCCTAAATGACCAGAACTTAAAGTCTGAAATGTGGCCTAAATTTAGGTACAATATCTGATGAGCTTGTTATGTGAGCACTGCCAGCAACAGTACAACCTTTATAGTAAAAGGTGTGGTAATGCAGAAACTTAGGTTTCTGTACTTGAATGGAATGTGAAAAAGTTGAGGCAATATTTTTTGATATTTCAAGTATCATCCCAAAGCCCTATAACCCTTGTTTTCTTCTGCTTTGTGTTCAGCGTTAAAATGCTTAATGCTGTCATGTAGACAAAAATGCCTTGTTCAGCTCTTCTGTGAGAAGGGCAGAGGTGTTTTCCTCTTTTAGGCTGCTGTTACAATCTGTTTCTTAGGAAACAGGCCTAAATCTTCATGTATGTAAGAAAAAAAATTTGGAAAGTGCCTTAAAATGTCACTGTTCTCACATTCTTACCCTACAAATTTATGTGTGCCCTAAAAATGTGTGTCTTGGTAGACTCAGTCAAACTAGAAAATCTGAAAATGTTCTCCTTAGGGCTTGTGTGTATGCATACATATGTGTCTTTAATTGTTTGACTCTTTTAGAGTAAACAAAAATTCCATGGAGAAATTTAGGGATCCTTAGGACTCTGCAACAGACAACCAATCCTTCTTTTCAAGTGGAGATTTTTGTTTCTGGTTTGGGCTCTTGGGGGAGGGTTTCATCTTCTAAATGGTAAACTGGATCCTTTGTTGCAAACTACAGTGTGAGAAGTGTTAACAGGAGACATAAACATAATTCTAATGCATTGCAAATGTTATCTGCACAATTTTCTCTACCGCCTTCCCCCATTTATTTTCAGCAATATAGTTTTTCTTATTGTTATTTTGTTATGGAACCTTCCAAAGTCCATTGTTGATTTGTCCCTGACTAAGGAGAGAGAAAATTTTAGGTGACCTTGAGTAGAAAAGTCTGTGGGGTTTGGGCTTTTTTATCTGAAAACTGGTGAGAAATTTAGAATCTTATGTTGAATTCTGCCCAATGAATAATTTCTTTTATAGTCATTGTATAACTAGTTTGTGTATGCTCTTTTTTGAAGAGGATTAAAATTCCATCACCTTCAATAAAATGTTATAAAATTCAATTATTGGATACCATTGATTTATAATAAATCTTAAGTTGAAGCCATGGATCAGAAGTTTTGTGGGCACCATGTAAATTTAGAGGTGTACCAAACAGCTCTTGTTAAGTTTAGGACAAGTGGAATTGCTGGAAAAGAGGAAAATAAATAGAAATAATGTAGGTGATATTAGCACAATAGTCAGAGGCTAGGATTTTTCTACCAAGCTGTTGTTGTAAAGAGAATTTAAAGAAAGAGAATTTTATAATATTATGGATCTTTGCAGTGCTCTTTTTGGGAATGAAAACTAGTGACACAGAAAGCAGGGAAAGAGATGTTTGAAGGTGTAAAATGAAGTTGATACTATTGATAGACATAAGCCTATCTGTCAGTTGCTCATGAATAAGGTGTTACAGTATTGACAAGGACCTTGAGGACAAACAAAGTAATGCAGTGTAGACAGGAGAGTTGCTGGAGGAAGCACAGCTGCAAACAGCATAATCAGAGAGATAACGGAAAGGATGATATTAAGCAACAGCGCTCTGAGAGTCTGTAGGACTGGGCAAGAGGGGAGAGTAGAGAAGATTTCATTCATTGAGGACAGATGTGAGGAAAATACAACAATGTGATGGAAAGTGATTACAGCCATGGAGTAAAGTTAAATTTTGTAGTTCAAAAGGGTTAGGATAAAGGTTGTGATCTCAGTTTCACAATCACTGTTAAGTGAAAATAGAGGGCATGATGCAGGGAGCTATAGTGAAGGAGTCTCTAGAATATAAGTATAAAGGAGAACTCCGACCAGTAAAAATAAAGTTCATGGTTTAGGTAATGTAAAAATGAAAAGGAGAAAGTAAAATGAAGGGCTGCTTTGGAGGCAAAGGGAAACAGAGGTAGCAAACCTCTTGAGAGCTTTTTGTTCAGCCTTTTTATTTGGATGGAATAGATGGAAGTGTGGAGATAGTATGAGAAAAGTGAATAGGCACAGAAGAGTAATTAAGAAAAATACAGAGGGAGAATAGCTGATCTCATAAGAAGATGGATTAGGATGGGGTGACCAGCACTTGAGTGGGTGAGCAGATGAGAAATGCTTTTACAGGATGATGAAAGGAGTTGTACAAGAAAGATGTCCGCCTGTAAGGAAGTAAATGTTTGCCTCATAATCTAAGTACCATAGCATACCTAAAACTGAGGGAAATTATACTACCCAGGTTCACAGATCTCAGGAAACTGCCATAATGAGCATTCTTAAGTACTTGCACGGGCTCACAAGTGCTTCAACTTGGATTTAATAATATGCTCCAGCCAGGTGTGCCAGACATTAACATGTTTAGAGTTGGTACCTGCCTTTTTCTTCAAGGAGAAAATTAAACCGTGGAATAATTAAACAGTGTGTCCAATTTTGCAAGCACGACCTGTAGTGAAAACGGTTTTTGAGTAGTGAGGCACTAAATGCCTTAAAATACCAAGACCAGCCTTCCCACTAAAGTTTCCCATGTAGGTGTGCATTTTTGTAAACAGGACAACACTGGTTTTCCCCATACAATTCTGTGAATTAAGAAATTAAGACACCCTCTTGAACTGTTTGAAATCAAATAGAATAGTCCACATGTAAGCATATTGCAACAATATTTTAAATCCTCCTTTTCCTAGATATTTTCAGGTAATAAAAGGGAAATAAAAGATTTTGTTGTTTGATTTGTGGTTTTTCTTTTTTTTTTTTAATATTCAGTTTTTACTTTAAAATAAACCAACTACTATTGCTTATTCAACTAGTACTGCAAATTCAGCCTGGTCTAGTGGAATATGTCCCTGCCCAGGGCAGGGAGGTTGGAACTAGATGATCTTTAAAGTCCCTTCCAACCCAACCATTCTATGATTCTAAGTCTCAAATGCCAGATACTTCTAGGGCCGTGTGATTTTGTCACATGCTGATGTTGTGCATCTGCTGTTGAGAAATCTTAAAAATGGGCAAGGGTTGGTATCCAGGGACTGCAGACATCAGTTATTTGCCAATGTGAAGAGGCAGATTTCCTGTCTGAGTAACTATATTAAAATACAAAATGTTAGTTTACCCAGTGTTGGTCTTCCATATCTAACTTGGCCATGGATTGTGTATTTAGTTGTTGTTTAGACTTCCCTGGAATCTTTCACTTAAGAATCCCCAAGAATGTAATGAACTAGTGAGTTGCAATTCTCTTGCATTTGGAATTAAATGCTCATCAAATTAAAGCTGTGGCTTGGACTCTAATATTACAAGCACAAATGACAACATGCATTTTACCTGTTTTTCACATATGACTGAAGGGCACAGAGGAAATGTAAACCAGCCAAAGGTGAAAATATAATAAATCCCCTTTCATAAGTTAGTAACTGTACTGCACTTTATGTCCATTATTTCTTCTCCAAACTAAAGTCTTATTGTAAGCATTGTCAAGGGTTTTAATCTTTCACAGGTTGTTTATAACCAAGATGGTGAGTTATAAATGCACGTATTTAAATTCCATATAATGTGGATCCTTGTTCCAGAAATTAAGCTTCCTAAAGGTCTTTGTTGTAATTTGACAGACAGAAAATTGCCAGCAGCAATTTTTTAGATTAGGTCATTATTAATCTAATAGTATATCTTTTACTGGAGAAATGTTGATAAAATCAGGGGCTGTTCTTCTCAGGTTTGCATTATTCTGTGGCCTATGGGAGAGGTCAATGGTTTGCACACGCTCCAGTCAGATTTTTTCAGAGGTAATAAACATGAAGTACCAGATATGATATTTGAAAACATAGGTCAATATGTATATCAGATTGTCAACATGAACAATGAATTTCAGGCAATAAATAAATTTATTTCTGAGACTTCCTTCAGAACATATTTTTTCTTGCAAATTACTAGCACACGGACACTTTTAAAACAGATAAAATTGTTAACAGTTACTGTCCTTGAAAAGGCAATGATTTTGTGAACTAAGAAAAAAACCACTTTGTGATGTATAAATCTAGTAAGATATGTAAGGACTTCATTAAATTTTCGGAGGTCACTTCTAATCCACTGGGATGCATGAACAAGAAATGCTACTTGAAAAACAAAAGAAACAACCCCAAATCTCTGTCTATTACCTATATTCAGATAAATAATATCTTTTTCTCTCATGAACAGACATCCAGATAGATGGAGTAGGACCGACCTTTCTTAAGTGGGATAATCCAAAAGCCTTCCTTGAGATGCAACTGTCCTCCTGGGTGAATCACATGGCTCGTTCAGCGACTAAATTGTTGCCAGTAATATAACATTTGCTTTTCAGTGGAGCTTGTATTATTTGCAGTTTCCATTGAATGACTTATCAGAAAAGTTGCATCAGTAACACATGCAGTCTGGTGCAAATCATGAGCTACAAAAGGATGGAACATCTTACCTTTGGAAGGTGGTAGTGTTATTTCAGCCCATATTTAGCCATTTAAGAACAGATATGAATTTAATCCAGAAGAGCAGTTTAAGTATGCTAATTTTTATCTGCTTTTGTTATTCGTTATCGACTGTTTTGAATTCTTGTTTTACAGTTTTGATATATTTGCATATCCTCATAGGGCTTGCGTAGACCCCACTATATGCCAAAGCACCTCCAGAATTTTAATCCCACTTTGCTGAAGTGAACTTGGTTTGGATGCAGGCCAAAAGATGGCTGCAGAAGGAAAATGGGAAGAAGGATTGTATGACATCTCAGAAAACAGCTAGGCTGTCTGATAAGAAGTTCTTTAGATTATGTATTGGAGTTTCAGAATAGTGCTGAGTAAAACTGAATCATGTTGGATCAAGGGACATAGAAATAATTGTTTTGCATCACAATTGTTTACCAATTTGTACAGTTACTGAAATATTTTTCTTAGCATTTTAAAGACTCCGGATGCCAAGTGTGTATCATGATTTTATTCTGCTGCACATAAAATTACTTAATGAATATTGGCTTACAGGATTATTATCCTTCCAGCTAATTCCCAATCCAACTCAGCTTGCCTTTTCCTGGGCTTCTTGCCACATTCCAGTTTTCCCTATGCTGTTGATGTTATGAAGGACTGAAATGTGGAATTATATGCAGCTCATAAAAGAATCAAGTACCTTAGGCTGTTGTGTTCATCTATTATTAATGGACAGTAAATGCAAACATGAGCTAACAAAAGGCAAAGGATAAACACATTTAAGTCAGATCAGTTCCCAGTGAAATAATTTCAAAACTTGTCAAACTATTCTTGAAACATGGAAGAATAATGATTTCCCATAGATTCATTGTATATATTCTGGCACTGTAACTTTTCCTTTATACAATATTTTTATAAAACTTGAATAGTAATTTCCATTGGAAGCTCTCAAAGAGATTTACAGACATTAACGCAATCTGACTAGTAACACTAGTGTGAAGAAAAGAAGCTGGTTAACTATTTGTTGCAAAGACCATGTCTTTGCCCCAGTTAGCTGCTTTGTGCTCTTCTGCCAGCACTAAGGTTCACAAAATACTTCATTCACCAATTTCTAATCAATCTCCTGCATTTGGATTCCTTTCACACTCCGTAATTTCTGGGGATGCTCATGGCTAACCTGTCAGATAAGCTAACTGTCCTCAGAGGGCTTGATTCTATGTGGAGGAAGCCACTCACTTGTGATGTCCCCTGCTGCTTCCAAACATTACTGCACTCCAGTGGTCCTGTGCTTTTGGAATGACTTCAGAGGGCTACTATGCCTGTTGTAATACAGAGCTGTTTTCATCATGCTTCAGAGATGGGGAGGAAGTAGAAGTGTCTTCTTTAGCTTTTTCAAGTAAACCAGGCATCAATACCAGTCCTTTGTTTGTAATCTTGTAGTCGTGATTCACTGTTCTACAGTCCCCACACAACCCAATCTCTTCCTGCAGGTTCACAGGCCCTTCCATATCTTCCAGCCCTCAATTTATTTTTCAGATTATTTAAGACAGTATAATTTTTATCTAATCATATGTTTAAAGCTTTAGAAAGTCTCTTCCTCCAAACATATACTATTATTATAATTTCATAATATTATAATTCTTATGTATAACATGATATTGCATGATTTTATGTTTTGGCAAAAGGTGATTGAGTATTCAGAAGCCTGGAGAATTTCTCTTATGAGCAAGTTATGTTTTCATATCTTGACAAATTTGATCAAGGGCAATTAAATTGTTATATCTTCCTGGATCTGCCAAATAAAAGGAAGGGGAGGGGGAGAAGGGCGGAGGAGAAGGAACAAAACTTTTAGGTTTTAGATAATTCCTGTACTTAAGTGGAAAAGGAATCTTATACTAACAACTTCTATTACATGAATCCTATCCATGAACAAAAAGTTATAAAAATATTTGTTTAAGCATGTCACTTTTCTGTCTATACTTGAAATGATCGAAGGAAATGACAAATCAAAAGTACAATAACCTTTACTTGTGAAAATAGTTAACACATTTTGTCTTAATTGGTTCATCACTGATAATTTCACCAATGGTGGGTCTTCTTCAATAAATACTTGTATCAGAACAAAATGGACTAATTTAGGGCACATTTGACAATATATTGTACCTTGGTCATAGAATATGCTGAGCATCCCAACTTTGTTTATTTCAAGATGCTTTGGGATCCTAAGGAACACACTCTGGAATTCGGGAGACAGTGGGTTTAGACAAATGAAAATCGTTATTCTGGTTTGTTTTTCAGAATTCCCAGCTCGTTTCCAGCTCACTGGGTTTTGGTGAAGTGTTTTTGTTTAGTTTTTTGGGGTTTTGGTTTTTTTTTTTTTTTGGGGTAAGCACAGTAGCCATCCCATTAGATAATGTAACACATACACATACACCCCCAGGATCACTGCCTGACTTTAGGCACAAAGTCCTGGTGCTGTGGGATATTGAATATCTTGAATGATGTGTAAGTCAGCAGTGACTAAGACCCTGGAGAAGTCAGTATGCTCTTAGTGTAAGTTTGTAAAGCAGTTACTCTTGCCTGTCTTTACCAGAAGACTGATTATATGTCTGTCATATTTCACTGCCTCCCCAAGACCAGCCTAAAACCTGATTCTTCAATTGAGTATTCTGTCTTCAAACTTCCATTCATTTATAACACTAGGTTTTATTCTGTTTGGGAAGAAAAAAATACAATCTGGACTTCGGCAGCCTTCTGTTTGATCCTGTAAATTGACTAATTTCTATAGACTACTGTGCAGGTGATAGAAACAGTGTTCACAATAAATGTAGGTGTCACATGAGAATGACTTCTTAGTTGTGGTATCTAAAAGGTACAAAGGAAATACCTATATGTTATGGTTTTGTTTTGTTCTGTTTACATGTTTCATTTCTTATATTATAAAATATTAGGAAACATTTCTTGGCATTATCAGTCAAGGTCCTGTGATTTTATCCTATAGACAGGCTGTCTTAATTTCTTCTCCTGCAGGTGGGGTAGCACGCAAGGTCACTTTTGGCTGGTGTGGTAATAAAACTTGGGGCTGAAGCATAGCAGTCTCTACAGTTTGTATAAATTCCAAGAATACTTGTGCCAAGGCTATTGGCCTATGTCCATAATACTGTACCATGTTTCAGAAGCAAAGCTCAAGAAATTTCTTATGTTTTCCTGCCTGAGAAGACACATGAATATGTCATGGCTAAACTGCATTACTTCTTGAAATGGCAGCTTCACAAGAGGAGAGCAATATGGTATCATGACAGCAGTGAAGTAAAACTGTATTGAGGGGACTTTAGGGATTATGTTGATATCTCAAAAATTCAGTAGGATTACATGCGCAAAAGTTTTGGAACTGTTGTAAGCTTTTTCTTTAATTAGCAAATAATACAGAAAGAAAAACAGTAGAGAGCATAAGCATTGGTTAACCAAAACACCTAAAAGTGTACAAGCACCACAATTGCAGCTCTAACTGTGTGCTTGCATTTTTAGGTACTTGCTTCATCACTGAGCTTGCACCATGCTCACATCAACTGTGGCAGGAGCTGAAAGGAGAGAGTTGTCTTGAGCTAAATGTCTTGAACTGAAATGCAGGCAGCTGGATCCTATCTCATGTTCTGCCACAGCTGTTACACATGGATAGTGGCTAAACGTATCCATATCTTAATATGTTTGCTATCTGTAATTTTTCAAAATTTGATTTTCCAACCTTGACAATCTTTCAATGTTATTAAAAAAGTGATGTAACTAGCTGTAGATTATTACTCTTTTCAGGTTTACTGGTTCAGCTCTGTGGGTCACTGATGTACTTTTGCATTCATGCCCACAAAAGAGATTTTCTGAGTTGTTTTAAACCATTGTAGGAAGTGACTCAGGATAATTGCCGGTCTAATAGGCTCTCTGGGCTTCCTGGAGTCTTTTAAAAATAAATCTTTTGCAAGAAAAAGAGAATGTCTAGGAAAGAAAAGAAAAAAAATTATACCAGTAAGAACACTTAAATTTGATACATTCCCCAGAACTGAACTATCCTTCCTACCTAGGCTCCCCTGTAACATGTGATGATTGCTGTTAATATGGTATATCAATGCTGGCATTTCTGTCTGCATCATTGTCTACTGTGTGCATATGTTTTTCTCTGGCTTGTTTGAAGCATCTCCACTTTAACAGTTGTCACTACAGTGTGTGAGTAAAAGAAGCCAAGAAACTGTTGTCCCACAAAGCTCTCAAAGGACCCTGGTTAACCTGAATTCACAATACAGTTTTTGGTGGAAAACAAAATGGATCTAAGGTAGCACTGGGAATAGCTAGTTGGTCTGTGATATATTACAAAATGTTGTTTAATTCTGATGTTATATGTCTGCAGAACAATTTCAGTTACCAACTGTCCAAATAGTCTTGCCTACTCAATTCTCTTTGGTCTAATTGACTGCTGCAAAGGAGTCAGAGCCTAGCCTCAACTCCCTGTATGGGATAAAGTTCACTCTTTCCTGCTCCTCTTCTGCCCGTGGTGGAGGCAGGGTGTTCTCAGCTGCCTTCTGTCTACTCTCATATATGAATACTGTCCATCTAAGTTGCTGATTTAGTTTGAGAAGTCCAGTCTGTGCCTCAGGCTCTGAGTTCAGTCACAATGTACTGCAGAGATGATGGCTTTGTAAGTCTTACTCTACTTAGCACTGCATTACTTTTAATTTGAAGTGTTCCTTCTGTTGTGTGAGCCTTATTCTCCACTGATTCTTACTTTGTGTTGACTCTGATACTGGAGGAAACTGAGTCTAAAATGCTGTCAGTTCAGTGCTATACATTGATTATGATACTCAGACACTTCCCATGCTCTGCATGGTCCCATGTGGCTAAAGGGACATCTCAGGTACACACTGTACAGCTCCAGGAAGTGCTTTCTCCCCCTTTTACTAATTAGAGTATGATCTCTTGCACAGTTCAGAGGTAGTTGTGGCAGTTTCTTAGAACAATCCTTCTTGCTGGCACATGTTTATCTGCAACACATCACCAGCTTTCTTTCCAATCACTTAAACTGTTTACTAACCCTTGGTAAGCCATGATGCTGCTTCAGGCCTTGGAAATGAAGACATCTACGAGACCTGTAGGTGGTTTCCCCCTGGCCAGTGCAATGGAGAATTACATCCGTGGGCCAAGAGTACACAGTGAATAGAATTCCATCATTCAAAATGAAAGGAAAATCACCGGGTGGATTTGAAAACTAAGGTCAAGGCTGTGTGCATCTGAGGACAAAGATAGGCTTTCTGCATGCTTTGGTGTATGCTATTCTTTGAACATATGCCATAACTTTGCATTTCCTGACTTCAGTGGATTGGAAAAAAACCTGGCAGGTTCCCAAACTGAAATATACGCAGAAATAACATACATAGCAATACCAGTGCAAGGGAAAAAAACCCAGCATCTGAAATAACCTCATGCTTAAGGGTGTAAACTGATCAACTGTGGGGTTCAAGAAAGAACTTCTCTCTTTAAGCCCTCATCCTTATGTAATATTCCAGCCCACACCTGGCTGGATGTAGTGTGTTTTCCATTCTTCATGCTCTGAATCATCAGGTATCTAACCACTGCTTGAGGCAGTGTACTAGACCAGTGAGCTGAATGGCCTGTTCCATTATGGCAGCAAGAATAGTATTTTAATAGGGTTTCATTTCCTTTGGTTTATTATTTTGTTATGTAGCACTAACAACAACCGTGACAACTGGATTTGTGTAGTTGCTCATGTGAACATATATTAGACTGGTTTGGATCTGAGCAGCATGTGCTGTCTTGTTTTGTCAGTCATGTGCAGGTGACGCAGAGGGTCTCACTTGGTCCTCTGTGTTTTCTCTGTGTTTTAAGGCTGAGTAGTGCCTATGCTTGTGTTGGTCCGGTGCCCAAAGTTGATTCTCCTCACCCTCCAAAAGTGCCTGTCTCTAGTGTCTTTTGGGAGAACTACTGTTTTAAATAAATTCTGTTTAAAATGAAACAATTTTTGCTCTTGCATGCACATTCCCAGGCTAATGGATAGGGTTCTCAAGTATAGGAAATGGGAGTGATTTCTTTGTACTCTTCATACCATGGTGGTGTGTTCCAGAAAGGGCTTCTGTGGCATCTTGTGGGATTGACTCCTGTGGGATTCAGTGCAGAGGTTATGAATACACAACCATACAACTGGCTATTCTACCTTTCATTTCCATATAGAAATGCAACAGGTTCATAGAGATACCGTCTTAGTCCATGGTGCCTGGAATGTTACAGCATTTCTGATGGGATGAATATTTCTACCTTAACTACTAAATGGGAAAGGGCATATCCCTTCAGGACAGAAATGGAATGTGCTACTGGACACAGGTTAACTGTCACTGTCCACGTCATGCTTGGGTAAACAGAGCATTTCAGTCTCTTGGCATTTCAATCTTGCTGCAAAATCTTTCGAAATAAAGAAATACCATTTGTTCTTGGCTCACACTGTTAGACAGGCTGTGGTTATTCATGCTTTACTTCTGTGTGACAGTCAGGATTTCCATGTTCCTCCTATTCCACTCTCCAGGGAGAAGATGTAATATAATCTTATAAACTAAACAGAGGAAATAGGAGTCATGGATAGCCGTCTCATCTTTTGCAAACACCAGGAGCCTCTACTGTGCTTTAGAGGAGATGAGCCAATGCAATCTGGTGGGATGTGGAACTCCCCACAAGGAACAGTTCTGGTATCCTACAGAAAAGCCCTGAATCACTCTGCCCTTCAGAGTTCCCTCTGGATATCTATGGGACAAATTGCCAACAGGTAGCAATGTAACTCCAGGGTTGATCTTTAGTAAGATTAACATGTAGCATAGCAAGATGGGGACTCATGCCCTGAGTGATCCTTGTTGATGCCAAGGAGACAAGTCTCACAAGCAAATCTCGTAACCAAAGGGAACAGCAACACCACTTGTTTGATGCTTGGATCGCCCTGTCAAAACTGGGTTCATTTTATTAGTTTTCTTTATATATAAAAACATTTTACTTCCTTTGCTTGACTGGATACTGCTTTGGAACTGGGATAATTTTCTTGTTCCTCCCTGTGCCAGATTCTTAGACCCATCTTGTAAGTATAAAAGTGGAAAGCTCTTCAAAGAGGTACCATTTTATTCTTGAATGTATCTCAAAGCTTTCGGTCATAGTGATGATATTACGGTGCATGGGGATAGCTGCCATTAGAAAGTTATCAGAGAAAATTTGATTTTAAGCCTTTTGAAGTTGATCAGATGATTTTTATTGATTTCAAGGAGTCCTGGCTCATGCCCAAGTGATAATGGTGGAGCATAAAAGAGAAAGTACATATATATATATATATACACATACACACACATATATATATGAAAAAAACCTAATTCACACAGCCCCAAATGGCAAATTTGCTCTGCTAGTAAGTTGCACAAAAAAGAACCTTGGCACATTTTGAAATAGCAATTGCATCTCCAAAAGTGGTACCAAGACATATACTTCTTATAACTGCTTACAAGTGGAAATGATGGGGTATAAAAAAAAAACCCAGTTGCTTATAATAGCAGCACATTTGTACACTCCTGCAGAAACTGTTGAATAAGTTTTGAACTTCTTAAAAAGGTCTGTCTGTAATCAAGCAAAGCTCACTCAAGGACTTTCACCATATATCACTTCACCTTCAGACCTGTTTCATCTCTTAGATGGGACTACTGATACTTACGGGCTTACAGCCAAGCTCAGCTTCTAAATACAAAACAAAGAGGTCTTAACAGTCCAAATTTATCATCACTTGCCTCAGCAGGATTGCACCACAGGAACATTTCACTCTTCAAGTACTGATTAATGTTAACGTTAATACCGTTTCAGTTTGTGGTCTAGCATCTCTTCTCTTCCACATAACACTTAAGTGGCTTTCATGGCAGGTGAAAAGTATCATACTGTAAAGCAGCAAAGGAATAATAGAAAAATGCAAATAGGCAGAGCATAATAGAGATAAAAGACTAAATTAATTTTCTGAGATGGTATTTATCTGAGATGACACACTTCTGGAGAAGTTGTTTTGAAGTTTGGGGAAGACAGCCAAAATGGCCCACATGCTTGAGAAAACAATCCAGTTGGAAGGGGTTAGTGCCAAACTGAAAGACGATGTGGATAAGATGCTTGGAAGGCCTGTTTCAGTCCTGTTTTAGTTAAATCCAGTCAAAGCCTGGACACAGCAGAAAGCTGTGGGCTTGGAGTTCGTCTGTGAGAGACCTCTATGTCACGCTTGATTCAAGCCCTGTTTAAGCACAGCTGAGAGACTGGAAAACCACTTTCCAAATGGGGACTTACATGACAGATAGTTACATCCTGGGTGTGGATATAATATACCATGGATGGAAAAGTACAGGGATTGTCTTTTGCCAGGGACTTGTACAACCACATCTGTAGCTCCCCACTGTTTCCTCCTTGACCCCCTTGGAGAGCTTTTCTATCCAAGAGTGTAAAAATTACAAATTCCACCAAACTGCAGTTTGAAACCTACCTAGAGAAACTTTTAGATTGTTCATTCCATAAATATCTCTTGCAGGCTGTCTGACGTCAGAGGACTTGGAGAGAGAGGCTGGTCTGAAAGTGAAAACAGCAGCAGTTCCAGTCTCATTCTAACAGCAGTGCCAGCGAGAGGAGCAGTACAGGCATTCCTCTGTGTGGATTACGGGACTGCGGAACAGGGAGGATCCGC
Organism: Ifrita kowaldi; assembly: GCA_013398055.1. Lineage (NCBI taxonomy): Eukaryota > Metazoa > Chordata > Aves > Passeriformes > Cinclosomatidae > Ifrita > Ifrita kowaldi. The sequence continues at coordinate 32,815 of VZRS01001948.1, forward strand.
GTAGAGACACGGCTACTACAATGTAAGTGCAGCTGCTGCAGCAAAGCTTCTCATGTTTTTGCTTGTTTTCAAGAACAAATCCCTGCAAGTACTGATTGTCTTTCTTTCTTCATCTCTTTTTTTTTTTTTTTTCCCTCCTCTGAAATATCCTGAAGCCAGCTTGGCAGCATACATGATTCAGGTTTAGCTTGATTGCTTCTCCCAAAGGTATGCAGAGGGGCTGGCAGTGCAGGCTTTTGCACTCTATATGTGGATGGGGGTGACAGGGGATGAGGGAGGTCTGAGAAGAGTGAGGAGAGGAAGGTCATATCTTTGGAAGACTACAAAATTAACTGAAATTCAGCTAGTTCATGTTCTGGTAGCAGGAAAGGAAAATCCCAAATAAGCCTTGGGCAAAAATCAACTTCCTTAGGCAGCTCCACAATGTAGGATTTCTTTTTTAACTCTTTAATCCTGTGTCATATCGTGCAGCAACCAGTTTCTCTTTCCTTATGAGGATGACAGGCATTTCATGGCCCCTGAAAATGAAGTCCTGTCCTGCTCTGCCAGGCTACTGGTGATAAAAAATACCAACACAAGTAAGGGGAGTCACTTGGCTAAATCTGCCAAATTTAGCACCTTGAGCCTGTACTTGCTTGATACTAAGGGCTCTTCAAAGAACCCTCTGCTTCTGCAGAGAAGAGGTGTCTCTCACATCGAAAACCTGGATGTAACAGGGTCATACATGAACAAGTCAGCTACTACAAGGAGAATCTCCATGTGAAAAACTTGCACAGATACTGATACAGACAGCTGGCCTATGTCCCAACTAAAACTAGTGATTCTTAGTAAATTTTTTATACCTCAGCAGTCCAGAGATTCCCAACCCTACTCCATAAGAAGGTGATGTTTTCAGTGGGGTACAAAGCTGTATCTATTTGCAATTAAAATTCAGTGCTGCATTTAATTAACCTTACCTCCCCAACCTCACACCTGGATGTCTATTCATTCCCCAAGTGGAGAAGGCAGCAGTTCTGGTGACAGCTGTGTAGGCAGCTGTCCTCTTCGTTGGCATCTTCTCTAATGAGACCCATGACAGAAGCAGCTTGCTTCCCCAGGAACAGTTTGAGGCCTCCTGTGTGAAGATGACACACTTCACAAACACTTGTAACTGTAGAAAGCTCTTGGCCAGCAGGAGAGTTGTTGGCCTGTGCAGTTGCTGGAAGGAGAGATGATGCCCTTGAGCATAAACACAAAGCTGGGCTGAGGAGCAGAAGCCATGTGAATTGCACAATATGATGCCCCATGCTGTTAGCAATTGGCTGCAGCCAACAAGCAGTCACAAGAAATGCTGTGCAAGTCAGCATTCCCTGCATCGGGCTGTTTTGGTAATGGAAAAAGTCTGCAAACACTTTTCCTACTGAGGGTGGCAGAGTGGGTTATTGGGGCAGGGAGAAGGAAATAAGGGAGGAAAATTGAGGACTGGGAGGAAGGAGTTTTACCGGGATCTCCACTGCATTATGAAATTGAGCAAGTGTAGTTAGCTGTGCTGAAAACAACTGCAGGTTGATGTAACCACCGTGCTGGCTAATGCAATGGGGATAGCCTTTACCGGGCAGATGGTCAAGGTCTAATCCCCACTCCCACTAAGGGATGCAATGCTATGCCATGCCATGCAAATCACGAGCTGGAGAATAGGCAACTGTACTGATGCATGTGTAAGGGAGCATGAGTTCTCAAAAGCAGATCCTGCAGGGATGTACTTTGGAAGTGAACTCTCCAGACTTGGAAGGAATCATATTGGGATCTGAGCTACTTTGCTGTGACATATCAGATTTTTTTTCCTCTACCCCATTTATTTCTTACTAGATTTTGTTTCCAGTGGGCCTAGCAGCTCCTTTTCCAAGAAGCTGCTTTTTTCTTAACAACAGCCTAATCACATTGGCTGGCGATGTAAAAGAAAAAAAATTCTCAAGGAATGTAGTAACTTGTTAGAAACCTCTATACCCCAATAAAAACTTGAGAGCTGTCACAGCCAAGACAAGGGTCTGGAAGCCGCAAACACTTTTTACCTGGTTCAACAGTTGGTCTCTCTGAAGTACTTTAGGCAATACAGGACTAGTATATTCAGAACTGCTGAAAGCTGAGAGGGTGAGAAGAGGAACTAAGGAGGAGATAATTCCATATTTGGGGTGTTTTAATCTGACTGCTACCCATCTGTCTCATTATTCCTCTCTCTTTCCTTCAGCTCAGCATCCAGCGGGTGAGCAACACTACCTGCAGGGCTTTGAAAGTCTGGAAATTCCCTGTGGGCTGTTAGTTGCGGTTCAGCAGGAAAGTTGCACACTGAGTGGAAGGCTGGGAGGAAAAATGGGAAGGGAGACATTGATCTGTCAGGACATAAATTTAGTTCTAACGAGAATGCATAGGTTTTAGCATCCTTGAATTTGAATGAGGTTATACCAGCCAGGATGGTATGCTAGTTCATCTGTGGATTTACCCTGGAAGCAAGATAAAAAACCACAATATGGACAAGACAGACATCTTTTCAGTTTTGTTTTGTGGAACAGAAAGCTATTGCCTCTTGGAGTTTTTGACAGTCAGTGCAACCCTGAGGTTTTAAAAGTCTATATTATGTGTTATGAAGTGAGGTCTCATGGTTTCACAGAGCTGAGTAAGCAAATTCCCTGGATATCCTAGTGGCTTTACCACACCGTATCACTTGTCTGCTGCTATCACTGCTGTTTGTTTTAGTTGTGCTTCTTATGCGTAGTTCTGTTCATCTCGAAAATCAGTCACAAAAGTTTTTCTTACCAAGTCCAGACATGGGGTGAACTTACTGTACTTCATTGATGGGGAGGCTCATCAAGAGTTGAATTGCATCTTGAAGGTATCTCCAAAATTGTTTGGGTTTGCTCCATCTGCCTTAGCTGATAAGAAATTCCCCCAAGGTCCAATGGTATCCAAGAAACCCATCTAGTCCCTCCAGGCCAGCCATCTGACTTAGAGATTGAGCAATCAGGGGACATTATTTCCTGACACTTAGGGGAAGGATGTGTGGGAGGCTTGGCTTTCAGCACTTTAATTGCTGTGAATTTTCGAACCTGGGTCAGTCCTATGGAGAGCTGACGCTCTCTCTCTTCCCTGCCCTTGCAACCCCCAGGCAAGCACAGCATGTTCCTAAATTAAAAGAAAGCTGACTGCTCTTATTTTCATTGGATGAAAGAGTTTATGTGTATTTTCCCATGCTTTTTGGTTTGTTGATTATTGACAGTGGTGTCTCATGTGGTTTTTCCATTTGCCAGTTGTGATCCCTAATATCACATTCCTTTGAACTCAGGCATGTGCAGAAAACTGGTAGTTTTCAGTATGTATACTAACTTGCAGTAGGTCTGAATAATTTCTCATATTTCTGCAATTCCACTTAACAATGAAGTTACTTCTGTTTGGCACAAGTCTCTGTCATTATCAGGCCAGGGACTTGTTATCTTCCGATCTAAGTGACCCGAGACACAGAGACTGCAAGTCAGCTCTCATCTAGAGAAAGCTGTCTGTAGATCTGTATTGTTCAAGAAATTTATTCCATGCTTCAATTCTAACAAGTCCAAGTAACATCAGAACTCGGTACAGAGAAACTGAGGCCCAAGTTGTGCAAAGTAACCTGTAATTTTGGCTCTTTATTTTTAGTGTCCTTTAAGACACCAAGACACTCAAAAATTGAGGCAGCCAAAATTATAAGCTGTTTTTGAAATGCTGGCCGAGGGACTTGGGCAAATCTACAGAGTGCATTTGATTCTGCTCAGATAGTTCTTACAGCAGAGGAACTCTCTGAAGGTCCGTGAAACTACTGCTGGTTTACAGCAGTGGAAGTCACAGATGAATGTGTCCCGTGTTGCTGGAAGCTCCCATGAGCTTTGGTATGTCAGTCCTGTACTCATGGTCTATTTTTCTTGACAGGATGTACCCAGCTGTGATTTTCTGAGAACCACGTAGGCACATGCACATGTACACATCACACCCTGAACAGGGCTATTGGTTGTGTAGCCTCAAGGTATTTTAGTGATGTGTGTTAAACGGGTACCTGGTGATGGTCAAACAAGCCCTTCCCTCCCTGAGGCTTTGTGTCCAGTTTGTATGTTGCTCAATGTTCATGCTCCCTGTTAGATTTATATTTTCGGTTTTCTGCATGGTATTTCAACACTTGAGATTTTGGCTTCTCTGGTGATCTCTATGGTGTCAGGTAATGTCTTCTAATAGTAGGAATTTACTAAACAGAGGACAAAAATCTGTGGTGACCAGTGACAGGACCTGAGGGAATAGCCTGAAGTTGTGTCAGGAGAGGTTTAGGGTGGATTTTAGAGAAAGGTTCTTCACTCAGAGGGTGGTTGGGCGCTGGAACAGGCTCTTTAGGGAAGTGGTCACAGCACCAGCCTGCCAGAGTTCAGGAAGTGTTTGGACAATGCTCTCAGGCACCTGGTGCGGCTCTTGGGATAGTGCTGTGCAGGGCCAGGAGCCAGACTCAGTGATCCTTGTGGGTCCCATCCAACTCAGGATATTCTCTGATTCTGTCATTCTGTAACATGGAGTAACAAAACTGACCAGGAGAAACTCAGGGTTTTTTGATTTAGTAGAAAAATTATTCTGACAGTATGGCAGGCTTATGCCAGTGATAAGGCTTTTCTGGAGTTAAAAATTAAGGACTTAAGGTAGAAATAAGGAAGTAGATAAGAAAGGGATGAGATCAGAAGACTTGCTGGAATTCAAGGAATGGGAGCTAGAGATCAGAAGAATGTGTTTAGACTGTGCGAAAGTGGAAATAGAGGGAACCTTGAGGAACTGAGAAAAACTTTGGCAGCAAGAAAGAAATAGGCTTCCTCCCTGAATAACAAGTGCTTGCTGACTTCCCAGTAATAATTGCTGAAGCTGGTGTTTCTGGTCATGAATTTCGAAGTTCACGTTTGCTTTTGTTGGAGAGTATTTTTCTCTTCACTGTGTCCCAAAATGACTAAAATCCAGGCAATGTATGTGCCAGCCTAGCTCTTCTTTGAAAGGGGAACAAAGCTGATTTGTGAGACCCAACAAGTCTGTTCTGTCTCCTTGGTATATTACTTTTATTAAGGAGGCATAAACAAGGACTCATTTCTACTGTTTTATAGCTTTTTATTCAAAGCAGTGAACAAGCCTGATTTGGGGGGCTTTGCATTTTGTTTGCTGTTTGGAGGGGCAATTTTTTTAGCTGCTTAAAGAATTGAATTAATGAACTGTGAAGACTTAAGAGATAGAAACTTGTACAGTCCCCTGTTCTTCTTTGAAGAATAGAATCAGGTCCAATTTAACGTTATAAGATCTCATGTGAAGATGTATTCCCGGGACAGTTTCATAAAATAAATATACAAACACAGACACACAAAAGAGAAAGAACATTTCTGCCAAGGAGCACAATCCAGGTTGGATTTATTGTGAAGAAATCATGCAAGAATACATTTCAAGGTTTAATAGCACATGGCAATATTCTCTTCTCCTAAGACAAATCTGTGGGAAGAGGTGAAAAATCTAGGAGGATGGGTCCACTGGTAGCTATTAAACATGATAATCTGACTATACTACCATCTGCAAGTCCTAAACAACTGAAAGGATTGAGCAGGGGTAGGATCAGACTATATATGGTATTTTTATATGCTTTCCCTAACCATCTGCAGCTGACTTTTACTTGGGGATATGGTACTGGTTTAGATGGACTTTTGACTCTGTGTAGTCAATTTTATATTCCTGCGGTCTTTGAGAGAGAAAACAATGTGAAGAGCCACTGATGTTTCAGCTATTCTCCAGGGGAGAAGCAGTCATATCTGTAAGATGTTGATTGAGGAAGCTGACCAGGCACATCACAAACCTCCAGAAACTTATTCATATTTTGGAGTGCTTCGAGTGTCAAGAATGCATGTGAAGAAACTGTACTTCATTTTTACCACTATCTGTGTTTTCTTGACATTGGAAAAAGAGATCAGCATCTCTGCTGGTTCTCCAGTTGAAAAGTGGATTATTACAAAGAGTGACAATTTTTTGCAGAAAAGATTGAACTTGCTAACCCTCCTCTAGTTATTTTTTAGAGATGTTTTGTATTTTCTTCTGCGTTTAAATGTTTCTTAAACATTTCAAACAGGCGTACTCATCAGTAGCATGACTGTTGCTGATATTTTCATAACTAACAAATATTTTGGGTTCTTCCATTTTCCAGGAAAGCTCAGTGCTTTAAAAATAAAAAATTAGGCTATTTTGAAGTGTTTCATGCTGGTCTCTAAAATCATTAATCTCTTTTCATGCTCTTGGTCCTGTACTGCCATCTGTTTTCCTTCAAATCTCCAGAAGGCTGTGACAGAAATACTTGGGAATTCCATGTTGTTCTTCATCAGCCTGCCAATTCTGCTCCTTTCCTTGTCAGGTCAAAGCAAACAACCTTTTCAAGAAGGAATGAAACAACTGTGGAACTGTTTAAACATCTTTGTCTCTGCTGATCCTTGCATAGACGTTTCCTGGACTCTTCTAGAGGTGTAACATGATTTCCCTCTAATGTAAAGCCATTGTTTTTCTCCAAGTGTGTTACAACAGTCCCTTCCCTCTGAAAACATGTAGTCAATAAATCATCAGCCTACAATACAGCAAGTTCTGTACTTTTCTCTGCTTTAAGATCAAACCCTGAATGCAGTGGGTTTTGTATAACCATTAGTTAGATTGTTTCTGGTAGAGCTGGGTCATGTCAATGGACTGCTCCTACTGGACCAGCAGAAGTTAAATGCTGAGAATATTTTCTTGTCTGTAATCATACACTGTATAAACATGTGAAGATAAGTCACATAGATATAGCAGATAAAGTCATTTATTGTTTGCATTCAGCACTTTTGTCTGGAAAATTTCCAAGCACTTTACAAATATTAGTGGATTTAGCATTTTGGGAAACTGAGGCACAGCTTTCTTAGATGCCAGCAAACTGATGGGAGTCTGTACTATCACATAAGTACTCTCTCTGCAGGTCGGTTAGAGACCCATTTTTTTCAGATACCTTTATGTCTTCTGAAGTGTTAGTGTAGCAAAGCCACAGCTATTAACTAAAATATTATAACATCATCTTAGTAATTTTGTTGCATTTAGTCTCCTGCCCATAGACAAGCCATATATTCACCAAATCATACTTCTTCCAGAATGCAGGAATATCACCCTAATGCAGAGTGGGTACTTTTCTCTTTTATTACTCCCTCCCTCGTATCTTTCTACAGCCCTTAGTTACAATCTCAATTTCTTTCTCTGCTCCACACTTTATTTAGGTTTTTGCCTATACTGAGAGTATGGAACTTAGGTACTCTGATAATGGTTGTGAGAGAATTTCCCTACTAGGTGGAATGGGTTTATTTGTTAGATAAAACAGCATAGATCTGTAAAGAAGGTTTGCCAGGATATCATTCATCCTTACAAATATTAGGAATGAAGCCATCCACCAGCGCAGACAATCTTGGTTTTCTCACTGAGTCACTGACCACTAAGATGGGATGCCTGGACTGTGAGTACCCTCCTTAAATCCATTTGGCACAATCCTGATCCCCTCCAGGCAGGTGACCCCCATCAGCATCTGCACAACAGATGAAAGAAAGCAAGATCTTGACCAAACATGGGGGGACTTCAGTCCTTTGCTACTTTTGCAGCCGTGTATACAGCGGGAACCAATTAAACTGTTTCTAACAGCTGAGTGCACAGAGAGACAGTTGGTTTTGTTCTCGCTTGCGCTCTGATCTGTCAGCATCCTCCTGCACTGTTCTGCAGGGACAGAGTAATAACCATGCTAGGGCCCTGCCAATATGAACTGTCTTCCAACTGTGCCCTACTGAGATATGAACTTGCCCTCATTGCTTGTTTCATACTTTAACTGCCCTGTGGGTCAGGTGCCCCAATGAGGGAATCTCTCTGGCTCTGTTGTAGAGGCCCTGAAATGTGTTGCCAATGCCAGAAGTACAAAGCTTGACCTTAGCCTTTCATTGTCAGCAGGATTCAGGCAGCCTGTGTGAATGTTACAAAGTCTTTGGCACTCCCCATTACTAAGTTATAGGGAGAAAAACAGATGCATTTTCTGACTGAAAATTTCTGAAATTTATCTTGGGGGACCCATGAATTGTTTTCCAGCTGTGTCTGGACTTATCTAGAATAGCTTCATGTACCTGCTGGGGGACATGTGTTAAGCTATAAATGTCCTACTGTGCCCTTCATGACACATTTTCTGTTTAATCAGAGGCAAAATTTAGCAAGTGACTCCTCACTGTCTCATCCCCTGTTTACTTTCAGTGGTGATGTTTAGTATGTTCACATCTATTGGGATATCTCCAGGGGGCCCCTACTCTTTCTGATTTACACATCTGTTAGTGTAGCTAAACTACTGCGGAATGGGAGCCTTATCTAAGGAAATACTACAAGTACAAGTCACAGCTGACCTATCATAATATATTAACATTTTCATGTGGTCTCACTGTACTTTTATCAAAAAGCAGTATAATATTGGTGCTTCATTAGTCTTGAGAATCAGTTTTTCAAATACTGGCTTTGATTTTTGCAAGATATTTCAACATACAGTTCAGATTACAAGCATATCAATATTTTGGGGGGTTTTTTTCTAATTTTGACATAAATAAAAAGTTACCTCTGGCTTTATGTATTTTTATCCACAGAGTGGACTAAATTTTATGATCTCTAAAATCAGCTAACAGAGGTCAGGGAGATGATATTATACCTCTGTACAAAGAAATACGTAATTTGTTATTGTCAGCTGCCTTAAACTAGGAATGAAAATCACTGCCTCACTTCAGACTGGAAAACTTATCTAATTCTTTCCCATTGGTCACTTAAAAAGACTTATGTTAATGTGTGATAGTTTTGGGATAAATGTGCTGTGGAGACTGCTGGACTACATGTCTGTTACCCAGTTGTCTATGATTGTAGGAAACAGGATGTGATGACCTTGCAGTCTCATACTGCCATGAATGCACATGACCCAGAGTCCAGCTGACCACCCTACAGACTCTGGTAACATGTGGGAGTGGAGCGAATTAAAATGGAAGCAGATGGCGAAAAAGTACCCTCTGTGTTTTACCTTGTCTTTTCTTTGAGGGATGTTGCCTTAAGTCTTTGATCCAAGTAGCCTGCTGAGAAAACACGTCTCTGAGCTAGGCTGAAACAACACTAGGAACACTGTCTTTGGTTCTGGATACTCAGTGCTAACTGGTTACACAGTGCAGGGGAGAGATAAGCAACTTTTATTTTTTCTTTGAGCCCTCTTTAGTCACGGTCTCTTGGGATTCTTGAGCTCCTTCAGGAATAAACCTAATTCACAAAGAAGCTAGAAGGAGCTGGACAGTTTGGTGCCAGACTGGGGGGCAATGCCTCCAGAGAAATGGGAAAAACTCTTTGACTTCCATGAGGAATTCTTTCATTGTTAATCTTGGGCTTGCTTCTGCTGTCTGACCACTTGTCATTAACTTGGGATATGTGCTTTTCAGTGAGTTATCTATCTCTTTGTTTGCTTGCTTGCTTGCTTGCAATGGAACAATCAAGGCTGCACAGAAGTATAAGTTTTATTTATTAAGTGTTCTGTACAGACTGTGTGAACTTAAACCCATGAGCTCTCTAGGTTCCTATATTTGTTGCATTTGGAATTTTAAAGCTTCTCACCAGCATTTTGGAGGCTTGTTTCTAGGGCTGAATTTTGCCGTTTGATGTGGATCATGCACACTGCATCTTGTGATGCCATCAGGGTGGGAAATAATGGGCCCTGTAGCCTCAGTGAAGCTCACAGAGAAATTCACTCATGGGTGTCACAGAAGCAGTTTTCCCAGTTCTGTGACATTTAGTCTAGAAAATCTTCATGTAGAATAAGATGCTGTGCTGGATTTGTTTAGTAGCTCTGGGCTTCGGTTATCTCTGAGCATCCCACGAAGCTTTAGGTTCACAGCAAATGTTGTACTGCTCCCAGGCAAATGCAGCCAGAACTGGAGTTTGTTCAGCGGTCATTGTGCCTGGCTCTTAAAACACCAAGCTCATTTTCACATATTCACTGAGACACAGTAATCACTGCATTATACCAGCGTCTGTGTATCTGACACACCCAGTGATTTGTTTGCAGACTTTCCCACACCCTCGGAGTTGCCACTTCTTAGTTTGGGTCATTTTTACCATGTCTGTGTCAGATGTCTTTTTCCCTCCAGATATTTTTGGGTGCAGCTGATTGCAGCAGGTCGAGAGGGCAACACAAGTCTGCCCTTTGCAGCTCACCTGTGTTGCACCATTAGAGAGCATTAAAGCAATCAGGCAGCTGGACTGATCATTGTAGGGGCCTTCCAACTGAACTGTTCCAATTCTGCTTCTATTCTACTCCTGCTTATGGAAGGTTTTTTGTTGTTAGGCTTGGTTTGCTTTTTTTTTACTTTTTTTTTACTATGTACCTTCTACCCATGTGTTTACCATTGTTCATTCTTTTTGCCCTCCTTTCTTTATGCAGCAGGAGAATATCACAGCACTGAGCATCTAATATGGGCCTAACTAAACCTTGCCATGCTGAACCACTGGGCCATCACAGGCCTTTTATTTTCTTATTGTCATTTGGTGTCAGTACAAGGATTTTTTTAGACTTCTACTTTAAATGGTCTTTCTGATGCATCAGAAGCCTGTGTGGTTATGTTTATTAGTATTTTATGACTTTTTTTGCCTTGTTTGACATAGTAGTGTTGTGTCAGCTACTGAAGGTTCTCTGCTGTAAAATGTGTCAGAGGTGACTGAGTGGCTCCTTGTCCTGCCTGCTCTGCTAATTGTGCTTAGCCAAGTAGTATCTATCGGATATGCAAGCATGGAGGGTAAGGAAGGGCTTTGTCAACTCAAGGAAATTAATGAGTTGTAGGTAAGAGCTATGATGCTGGTTTGGTCAATAATTACAGGCTGCAGACTTCACAGGTCCTGAAAGCTAAGCAAACTCCATCTTGCTTAATACTTTGATGAAATACTGAAGGGTATATGAAGCAGTGCTGATCACTTAGAGGCATGTATCCATTTTGAATCAGGTTTAAGATCAAAATCTGGGGAACTTGATATTACAGGATATCACAGTTTCTTGTCTGTGCTCCACAGTGTTTTTGAGCACTAAACTAGTAATCTTTGAGGAAAAAAATACAACAGTTTAGACTATCAGAAAGCATAACTTATGAAATAAAGTAACAATTTTGGTCAGTACGTTATTTGGTTCAGTAATATATGTAGTTCTCAGATACTTATGATTAGGTACACTAAGAATGGGACACAGCCTAATATAGCTGTCTTTGCTTTCTAGTTTCTCTTTGTCTTATGGTTGCTTGTTTCTGACTCAACACAGATTCTGAACAAACTGTCCTCTTCCAAAAATTGTTAATATAGATGGTCCCTTGGACTCCCCTACTCTGTGTCTGGGAGTTGGGTTCTACTGGTACAATTACATGGCCACATTAACAGAAATATTTCTTATCTATTGATGCCTCAGTTTTTGTGTTAAAAATTTATGTAATTTATGATGTGACCCAAAACACCTCGGCTCTAACAGGTCTTGGCTTTGGCCTGTAGGGCTTGGGTTTTTCTTCAGAATTGGTGAGCATACACATCACCAGATGACTTCCAAAGAAGTTGTGGGTGCAGAGGCATTCAGTCACTTGCCCAAGGTCACAGTGATGATCAGGATCAGAGGGCAGTTCCTGGCTACAAGTAAATAAACACACATGCCAAACTGGTAGAAACTTCTGAGCTGTGCAGGGATCTTGTGTAGTTGCACCTTCAGAAGGGGGTCTAGTCTTTCATGGTAAGATTTAAACAGCTACACTTTTTTAATGATAATAGCTATTGCCACCTGTGCAGGGACAGTAACTACCAGGTGAGTAGGAGCTACTGTACACCATTGAAGGTACCTTTTCAACTGTAGTGATTGTTTTTAAAATAATACAGCTTGGGAATTGCTTAGAATGCTCCTTCTGTGTTGGCTTGGCACTTACCTACCCGGCTGAAAAGTGTGAGCCAGTGCTTCTTCATTTTCTATCTCACTTACCATGACTGACTTTGCACCAAAGATGTAAGTGAACAACGCAGCAAGTCCTGCTATTTTTTTTTCTCCATATCCTCTGCAGTAAGTTTAAGGTTTACTAGTAAATTTAACAGCTATAGAAAGCAGCATGTTGGAGTGGCATCACAGCCTCATTCTTCCTTATGGTGTCAGCTGAATTGGCTAGAGAGTTCTGACTGCACCTCTTCACAAAATCCGTGAGCTCCCATTAGCACACTCCAGTGACTGGGGTGCACCGTGCTGAGAAAAACCTCCACATACTTCAGGAATAACGTAATCTGGTTTTTTTTTGTCTGAGGTCTAAGCATGATTTATCTAATGGTGATTTAGAACTTTAATAGAAGCAAGTCTGGAGAAGTGGACTAAACATTTTTTCTCATTTAGATGAGTTGTCTAAACACTGGGGACTAAGATGAGCTTATGCAGAACCTTCTAACACTGAGTCTGAGTCAGGCATGATTATCCCTCTTTTAGAGAGTACAGAGTCAGAAACATGAATTGGCTTGCCCATGCCCACACAGAAATGCACAGCTAATGTCAGCATTACAACTTGGTTACTCAGAAGCGTGCAGATGTGCAACATCTATCACACTTCTTCCCACCCTAAGTGCCGTAAAGACTACTTGCAAGGCATCAGGTGCACACTCTGTTATCTTGACAACTTTTATGAGTATGGGTTTTCTCTTTCACTCTGATTTCCTTTTTAATATAAAAATAATTGTGACTAAAATAAAGTATTTCAACATGCACATTTTCATCATCATTGTAAAAATACAGTTCCTTGGGTCTGAAAATATTTGTACCTGTAGAACTTCCTGTTGTTGGCTCTTCTGGGTAAACCAGTACACAGTGGAGAAAAGTGAAAGAGAGCATATGAAGATTTTCAGAAGTGATCGAAGGAAATTTTCCTGGCCCAACAATGACACTGAAAATGAGAGAGCAATCAATTTAAATGAAACCAGTAAATTCTAAAGGTTTAGAAAGCTTCAGGTTGAGGCTGAGGCTGAGACTTAGGTTTCCTGTTTCTTGACAATTTATGAATGCCTTTGTCTCGCCCTAGATGTTGGGCATAACAGTTTGTGTCAACTTCCCTATGTCCCAGAGTAGAATCTGCAGGCCCTCTCCTTTAAAGCCTTTGGAATTTACATAACCCTGCAATTGTAGCAATGCAAATGTGGCTCTAGTTACAATAACAAGGGTTTAGGGAACGCAGGGAGAGATTGTAGCGGCAAAGGCATAAAAGCAAAACAAAACTCTACATGCTGTTTTAATTTTCAGCAGCCACGTGAGAACTGTCCTGCAGTTCCTGGCTATAAATAAATCTCTGCCGTCATAGGAAGACAAAAACCAAAACAGTTCGCATTCCTCCCAAATTTTCTTAAGGTTATAAAAAATAAAGGAATGGTAAATATTTCAAAAGTAGAGTGAGTCTTTGCTAAGGAATGTCAAATTTTTACTCAAGAGGGTTGATCTTTGCATTAAGTAAAGAAATTTGGTGTTAAACCTCTCTTTCCCTGCTCCATCTCCGCCAGCTCTTTTAAGAAAACCACTTAGGGCTGCGTATAGAAAGCTTGCCAGGCAATACTTCTTAGAACTCCACACAATTACTGCCTTAGTGTCAGCTGAGGCAGGAACTTCCTTTGAGATGGATGAGCATTACACAGAAGTATGATTGTTGCTTCTTGTCAGATGCTACGTCCTAGTTCTGTTACACAGTGTGTCAGGAAGGTGGAGACAAGGATCATGTCATTGTATAGTGAGATGCTGTGGCACTGATAGATGCAGATGTGAATACAGAATCAAACAATGCTCATACCAAAAGTAATACTATAAAAATAAACAGACTTGCTTGATAAGTAAGATTAGAGTTATTACATGTGGCTGAACAAAATTTAGTCACCTGTTCAAATCCAGTTTGTTCATCAGAATGAAAAATTGATGCAATTGCAAATGTTGTAGGATAAGCTACCTCACTTTTAGAGTCAGGGATGAGAAGAGGTAATGCCATGTGAATTGCATGACTAAGGATAGCTCTTTAGGAAATATAAGGACAGACTGAATCATGAAGTGGTAACAAGGGAATGAATGGAGACAATCTTTAGTAGAGAGCCCTAGAGCAATCAGGACCGTGTAAGGGTTTCTGTACATTAATGAGAAGAAAAGGTTTTGTTGAAACTTCTTTCTCAGAAGGTAGAGGTCCAAGTCTAGCATGTGTTAGTGTGGTGAGGTCCCAAGCAGCAAGACTGGAGACTAAGAAAGAAATATCAACACCAGCAAACCAGGAAGGAATTGTGCTATACAGGGAAACTGATTTAAATTGACCCTGAGCTATGGTATTGATTCAAATGGGCATGAGGTCTCCCAGAACAGGATATATTTGAATTTCTGAGTGTTCCCTAAAAACATAGGAAGGAAAAACTGCAGCAGAGGAGGAGCCTGATGTTGCTGTGTAATGGTTCTCCGATTACAGCATCTGTTTGACTCTACCTCCTCATGGTGATGGACCATGAGCCAATTGAGAGCTTGTGGGAAATAAACCACAGCAATGCTTTGGTGGGTATCTGTTAAGGATCAAAAGAATGAGTAAAGGATACCTTGTTCAGGCAACTGGAGGAGGCTCATGACCACCTCAATGTCTTCTGGAAGAGCAATACCACAGAGCACAAGAAATCCAGGAGGTTTTTGGAGTGAGGACAACTTCCTAACACTGATAATGGTTGAGCTGAAGAGAGGAGTCACTCTACTGAACCTGGCATTTACAAACAAGGAAGAATGGATTCAGGGTGTGAAAGTCAAGGGTAGCTTTGGCTGCAGTGACCGTGGGATGCTAGAGTTAGGATTCCGAGAGGAGGGAGCAGTATAAAAATCAGGATCACAACCTTAGACTTCAGGAGAGCAGTCTGTGGCCTGATCAGGGACCTCCTTGAAAGAATCCCACAAGACATCGCCCTGGCGAGATGTCCATGAGAGTCCAATGATTTTCAAGGGTCACCTCTTCTAAACTCAAGTTCATCCTGATGAACAGAAATGAAACAAAGGCGTCAGGAGGCCCATTGTAGGTAAGCAAAGAACTTCTAACTAAACATAAGAGGAAGTTTACAGGAGGTGGAAGTATGGTCAGGTGACTTGGAAGGAATATAGAGACACTATCTGTATGTGTAGGGATGGGGTAAGGAAAACCATGACCCACCTGGCCTTGAGTCTGCTGAGGGACATGCAGGACAACAAAAAAGGTGTCTACAGAGAGATCAATTGCAAAAGAAAGAAGAGGGGATAAATAGGTCCACTATTGATTAGTCTAGGGAACCTGGTATCAAAGAACACAGAAAAGAATGAGATGCTCAAGTCTTCTTCACTGTGATCTTCTCTGGAAGTACTCACCTTGAGAAATCCCATGCCTGTCAGACCAGGAACAATGTCTGGAGTAAGGCAGACTCACTCTTGGTTAATGAGAATTGGGTTAGGGAATATTTAACTAAACTGTACAAATAAACACGTAAGTCCCTGATGGGATACACCCACAAATGCTGAGGGAGCTGTCTAATGTCAATGTGAAGCCACTCTTGATTGGCTTTGAAAGGTTATCGCCACTGGGGGAGTTTCCTGAGGACACGAAGAAAGCAGTTGTCATTTTTATCTTCAAGAGGTACAAGAAAGGTTATTTGGATAGGGTGGAGAGTCTCATCTCAATCCCTAGAAAGGTGGAGTACATCATCCTAGAAACCAATTCCGAACACTGAAGGATAAGAATGTGACCAGGAGTACTCATCACGAATCCATAAGGAGAAATCATTCCTGACCATCCTAATAGCCTTCTATGATGAGATAGGGAGACAGCAGTAGATGCTGTTTATCTTGACTTTAGAAAGTCTTTTGACACTTTTACGTAATGTCCTCATTGACAAACTGATGAACTGTGGGCAAGATAAGTGATTAGTGACATGGCTTAGTAGCTAGCTGAGCTGCTGGGCTTGAAAGGTTGTGGTCAGCAGCAAACGGATCAGCTGCAGGCCACACAAATAGATTATCCCAGGTTTAGTTCTGGGATACAAAACTGTTTAACATCTTCATTAATGGCCTGGATGGTGGGACTGACTGTACCTTCAGCAACTTTGCTGACAATATAAAACTGGGAAGAAAATTGATAGACCAGATGGTCATACTGCTGTTTGGAGGCACCTCAACAGGAATCTCATAGAATTCAACAAAGGAAAATACAGTGTCCTTTTCCTGAGAAGGAAAAACCTCATGCATCAGTACAGGCTGGGCCCAACCGGTTGGAAAACAGCCTTGTGCACAAGAACCCGGAGTTCTGGTAGGCAATTATTTGAATATGAATCTGAACTGTACCACTGTGGCAAAGAAAGACAACAGCCTTAGATTGTGTCAAGAAAAATGAAAAACCAGCAAGTCGAAACAAATGATCCTTTCTGCTCAACATTGGTGGGACACATCTGGAGTGTTGTGTCCAGGTCTGGCGTTCCGCAGGGCAAGAAAGAGATAGACATATTGGAGAGAGTGCAACAAAGGACCACAAAGATAGTTAAAGGGCTGGTGTATCTGAATATGAGGAGAGACTGAGAGAACTGGGACTGCTTATCCATATTTATGAATACTTGTTGATGTGGGGAGTAAAGGAGATGGAGCCAGATACTTCTCAGTGGTGCCCAGCGGGCAGGATGAGAGTTTATGGGCACAAACTGAAACACAGGAAATTCCATTTAAACATAAGAAAAAATGTTTAATGTGTGTGTGATCAAAACACTGAAACAAGTTACTCAAAGACATTGTGGAGGCTCCATATGTGGAGATACTCAAAGCCTGACTGGATGGGGTTCCAGGCAACCTTCTCTAGTTGACCCTCCTTTGGGCATGAGGTTTGGAGCAGATGATTGCCAGAGGTCTCATCCAGCTTTAACTGTTCTGTGCTCTGTGATACCTATTTTTTTATCATGGTTGAGTCAAAGCAGCTCAGGAACTGTGATCATAGCTGGCACTTACTATTTTAGTCCAAGTACTATTTGGGATGTACTGTCCCAAACCCCGTTAAAACGAGTGATGCCAGGACAAAAATCAGGAATTGTGGTGGAAGGTTTTGGGGGCAGGGGAGCAGTGGAATTGCTCTGTATGCTATACACAATTTGAGGTTGGGTAGAGGACTTCACTCTCTTGTGATTCTAATGTGGTGTCTTTCACTAGTATCAAATTCTTACAGGGGGGTGGGGGGAAGGGAGAAAGAGAGAGGCCTAAATTCGGCTGATGTTGATAGACCTGTGTTAAAGTTGATACTGTTACTTTAGTGGAAAATGGGGGTAATGAGGGAAAAACGTAGCCCTCCTTTTCTGTTATCCCCCAAGGCTGCAGTTTCTATTAATAACCTTAAGGCACACATGAAGAAATTGACAATTCTAATGATGTTTCTCTTAAAACAGTTCAGTTAAATACCATGGGAAGCAAACAAGGAAAAGGTCGCTTTAATGGTATTTCCTAAAGTGACCGTACAGCAGCATTTGTGGAATGTCCTGGAGCACACTCATTTGGCTTTAATAAAAAATAATGGAAAAAAACCAACAACAAGAAAATTAGCTGAATGATAAATGCAAATAATTTATAACAGATTTCCTCCTAAGTCCTGGAAATCATCTGTCTAGAGCAGCTGACAGAAAGAACACAAAGCCAGTAGTTCTGTATCAGCTGAAAACCATCTTTTGTATGTTAATCACGCTCTGTGCAGAAAAAAATTGTTTGTTTTTCTTTATCAATGACCACTTATGATCCCTATACTCAAAGTTAATGTATAGAGTATCAAATCAACAATTTATTTGCAGTGCAGATGCAATCAGTGTTGAAGATACAGTGGCACGTGTGAGACATTCATATTGGATTTAATTGTAGAGTATATTATGAGCACTGCTGAGTGCTTCAGCAAAGAGTAGCCCTGCATTGAAATTAAAAGAGGCCATATAGGAACCTCTGTACATATTTCTTCTGTAATTTCTTTCAAAAAAAATTGGAGATCCCTTTTATATCGAGAGGAAAACTAAAAAGAACTATTTATTTGCAGTTGTTTCTCCAGAAGACCATCTCTACAGTCAAAGCACCTGTAATAATTCACCTGAAGAGGGGCTCTTCCTACACAGTGAGGACCTGAACTGAACAGAGATCTACAGAGAGGGAGAGAAAAGCGAGTCAGAAACTACACATATCATCCAGGTTAGTTTGGATTTGCATGTGGGGAATGGGAGATGAACAGAATACCAGGGAACAGAATTTTAGCTATCATTTTGTTTTCTTGAACATGTATGTTACCTACATTCACCAGGCAAGAGGAATCTTCTGCATACTGCAAGGTGGTAAGATGGTTTTTCAACTTGAAAGCAAAGTTACAGCAAACAGGGCCTCACAATCCCCAATTACGGACAAAGTGTGTTTAGAAGCAGCACGTATCCTAATGGCATAAAAATTGTAACCTCCAATCCCATCTGTGTCTTTACCCCATCACCATTTCAGCAGAACAGAATTTGTATCTAGGCTGTACTACAGGTGTTAGTCACACAATTACCCTGCCTGAGGGCAAACATATTAACTTGGTTCTGATTATAATTACAGTCTAAACTGGAGACATTTCTTGTAAGTTAGTAAATAGACTTAATGGAAATGATAGTTTAGTAACATTCTTGATTTTATGCTCCTTCCTTCCTTCCTTCCTNAAGAAAATCTAGTGTCAGAGTCTTCGTCCTTCATGCAATTTAGAATACTTCAGTGTTTTGGTCTAGTAAGAACTTGCGCATCCAATTTGTTCACAAAGCCTAATTACACCTAGTGCCTCATGATTTTCAGTGTCCTTTCTATTCTTCTTGCAGACTTGCAACAGTCATTTACAGAGACAAAATAATGTGAAACCTTTTCTTCCCATGGTATTTGCACTGTGTGAAGCTGTGCTGTGCAGTCTCACGACCCAGTTCCCTACCGACACCAACTCTGCAGCAGCATTTACATGAGTGTAACGTGAGTGTGGAGTGTGGCTGAGTTAAGAAGGTGCCTGATGTGAATGAGCAGGGCAGTGGTAAATCAGTGGTCAGGACTCAACCTCTGTCATGCTTCTGATGAACTGAGCAGTAAGTTTCCTGTGGTTGTCTCCATAGGTATGATACTGTCTCTCTGTTAATATTCTAAATAGTTTCCACAGCTGTTAGAACCTCACGGGCACCAATACAAAAAATACAGGTGCTAAACTTCAGATTCTGTCACGTGAAACACAATATGATGTTTTGCTCACAGCTCCAGCTTTGTATCTGCGTATGGTTATGTATTCAAAAGGTACAGATTTATTCCCCATAATTTTAAAACATTATTATTTCACATCTTTGAAGTCTTCTGCAAAACTGGCTAATTCATTCCTGATTAGCTACATCCCTCCAGGTGACCAGTTTCTTCTCTGGCATGTGCAGTGGCCCAGGAGTGAACAGCGGTTTTAGGGGCCCAGTCTCTGTGGATGAACATCTTGCATAGAATCAGGGCCATGACCTAGTTAAATATGTGCTGCTCTCCTGGCATACACCAAGTTTCCCTCTGGCTCAGACTGCCAGGATGGAATTAAAGCTTGCAGAATCTGGGTGTGCCCCTCTGCGCTCAACTGCTTCACCGAGAAAGCAATGTATTTTTTGTCTCCAGAGCAATTCTGCCTTCTGGTAATCACACATACTACTTAGCACCTCACTGGATCATGGGTGCTCTGCATTCCCACACTGAACCCTCTTGCCAAGTACAACAAAGATGGCTTACATCTTTCTTCTCTCCTGCCCTCACCCTCACAGTCAAGCAGATTTCCAAGAAAGCAAGTCAGCATCCTTTGCCTAGAAGTAAGGAGCCACCTTTCCGTAGGAACATTGTCCCATTTCCAGGACTCCTAAGCATACAGGAATTCCTGTAAAGAAGGTCAAGTATCCTCCAGGAAAGTGTGTGTCACAAATCAGGACAGATTTCATGGGATGAAAATTATGTCTAAGAAAAATCAGGGCAAGTTAAGAGTGGTGTAATAGAGGGAAGGCAAAAAACCCAAAGCAAAACAAATAAAATCCAAACAAAAAAACCCCAAACAAGACTAAAACACCAAAGCCCCCAAAGCCAGAATAAAGATCTTGGCTATCAAATACTGAAACTAAATGTCATTTGTAATTGATTTCTATAATAAGGTCAGCTGCCTTCCTAATTGATTTCAGCTTCATACTAGGGGATCAGTGCAGCTGATTAGTTTGCATGTAAACTTCTGAGAACATGAATAACCAGAGTTTAACAAGCCACACCAACCGTGACTAATTCTTCTAGGTCTTCTGCAAAGAATACACAGTAAGCAAATGCTGTCCCCTGCCCAGCATCACAGATAGAGCCAGGACTTTTTGCTCCAGCTACTTTTTTTCCACTGAGATGCTACAAAGCACTTAAAAGCATGCAGAACTGGCTGTATTGAAATAATTTTCAAAGGAAGTGAATTTTCTAGGTAGAATAGGAGCAGTGGGACAGCTAAGCCACCAATTCTGCAAAAAGGAGGATATTTAGCTGGAGTTCCCTGCCTGTTCCCTGAGCTGTTTCAGGATCCAATAGGAGCCAAGTGTCATTTAAAAAATCCCAAGGCTGTTCTATTGGCGCTAGGGTCTTAACATACCTCCCCCTGGAAGATGGGAAAGTGTTTACAGAATAGAAGGAAGCATTCAAAAATGATGGGGAAAGCAGAGGAAGATTCCATTTTACAAATCAGCGCCCTCTATTCTGCTAACTGAAATTCAGCTGAACACCTGTTTTTCTAAAGCTCTGGTCTGTGCAAAATATCATGAAGAAGTTCAAAATGTTCATAGGTGTGAACACAACACAAGTTTCTTCAAGGGAGGCAAATGAAGCCATGGCGGAGTTGCTGACTACAAATATTTACAGTTGTCAGGGACTGGTAACTACCTTTAATTGCTGACAGATGATCAGTGTTTTAGTGGCAGGAAATTTAATCTAATTCTGTCTCCCTTGCCTTCAGGGATGTGTGTTTGAGTTGGGCTGTTATCTGAAAAAGGAGGTTCACTTTGAAGAAGTTTGAGAAATACCAAGCAAAACTAAAGGGAGAAAAGAAACAATTCCTGTAGAAGTTTCATATTTTTTTCTTTTTACTTCCAGTTGAGGTAAAGCTGACTCACTTTCTAAAAGCTCATAAGCTTCTTCTTTTTGAAGAGTAAATGTCTTTCCTCTTTCCATAGCTGTTATCCAAGACGCAGCAAATGCTGATGCTTGCTTTCTTTCTTTTTCAATTTCTTTCTATTTCTTTCTTTCTTTCTTTCTTTCTTTCTTTCTTTCTTTCTTTCTTTCTTTCTTTCTTTCTTTCTTTTTCTTTCTTTCTTTTCTTTCTTTTCTTTCTTGCCTGTTCCCCTGCCAGCAAACAACTTGTGCAGACCACTCACTAAATCTTAACCAATACAGGAGTGAGTATTACAGTGGGCTTGAGAAGCCAATGAAAGACAAGGAGATGTTGACAACACAGGAAAAACACAGAGAAAAGGGTGAAAATTGAAATCTGCTTCCTCCAGGAAGGTCCAAACCAACATCTTGCATCTTACTATGATGAATACAGATTTGAACGTAGTTTTAGTTGACCTAAATTTTGTGGTGTGGGCCATTTTATGAAATGGAAACCAAATCTTTTCATTAAAGAACAATTAGTAAAATAGCTTGATAGCTAGTACATTGATTTCAGGCATTGTCAAGAAATTAATCTTCATGTTGATTGCCATAACTTTCATTAACTGCACAATTCTTATAGATCTGTTAAGGCTTGGTTTCTAGGATCAAATTTATTTATTCCTAACCATTTTTTTAATTGAGAAAATAAACTTGCCAAAAATAAATGTTTGCGCTGGGTTGGTAGTGGCATCTAACAGGAACATATTCTTCCACAGTGTCAGTACTGCTGCAGAAAAATAATGCCACCAGCAATAAATCAGATGCAAGCTAACCCTATCAGCAATAGGTTTTGTCATGATTTCACTCAAATATCTGCATGAATACTCATGTGTAAATGCATACATGCATGCACAAGTGTGTAAATGCATTATGGTTCATCAAGTGCAAAACAATATTGTGGCATTTCAAGTTATAAATTTTAAATAATGAGCTTTTTCCAGATCTTTATTTTTTGAACGTTCAAAGCAAGTTCTCAAAATGATGTATCAACAATGTTGAAGATATTGGTTAGGATTGAAAAGCTTTAATCTGAAACTTACATATACACACACACATGCACACATATACATATATACACACACACACATGTGGCCCTGAATTGAAGTGTCCTTATTCATCTGGCAGCTTCAGCTCAAAGCTAAAAATAAGTTTAGGAGGACTATATTAACTAAATGAATGTACATGCACTTCTATTATATTGACTACATATGCCTCATTTCAGCCCCTCAGCAACAGGAGACAGATTTTTGTATGGTTCATTGATAAGTGAGGATAGTGATGGATCCACTGCCACGTTACATCCAACGTCAGTGCATAGTAGTGATACTGCTCTGCATTTCAGGCTGGAGGGATCCTCAAAACATTGTGTGGCACTTCGGGGAAGTGGCACAAATGTGGCAGAAATGGCCTCTGCCAGGAGGGTAGGAAAGTCCTGTTCGTCCTGTACTCTGTGGTGACTGAGCTGCTGACCCTGTGGCTGCACTGGGTGGTGGTGTCAGGCGAGGCACGCAGCCAAGTGCGCAGAGCCGTGGTGTTTACTCTCACTGTCAGATGGAGCAGGCAGCCTGGCACTGGGTCTCCTCTCACAATGGACACTTTTGTTGTTAGATTAATATACCCGTGTCCCTTTGTTTTGATGAGGGATCTAACAAATACTTCATATCACCAGAGGTGGAGCAACATCTCAGGGAAGCTTTTGCTTCTGTCTTCTGAAAGGAATATGGTTTTGAGCAGCAAATTATCTATTTGATTTTGTATTTCCCTTTCCCCTTTTCACTCCTTACTATTCTGGGCCCTTACACACAAATAATACTACAGCTTTTTTGGTTTTGACCTTAGTCTTCAGAACCTAAAAGTTCTTGTGGAAATAGGTGATTTCTTTAATCGTTTTATTCCTAAATTCAGAAGGAGCTGCCTTTGTAGGTATGATTGTGCTGCCTTGCAAAGTAGACACTATGTGATACACTGTTCAGAGAGACAAACACACCTTTTTCTTTCCTGGCACCTTTGGCAGGACTTTTGGTTTTGCTGTCCCCTATAAGCCAAGACACCAAAATAGCTCCTATTAAATGTCGCTTCTTGTGCAAGGGGAATGCTCCACCGAATCAAACACTTTTGCAAGCTGCAACACTTTTCAGTTTTCTCTGAGGTATCTCCAGTTCAGTATTTCATAATAAAAAAAACTGGCTTCTCCATCAGCTTCCATCCCAAGATGTTACTAATGCAAGTATTGAATTATGTAACACCAGAGTTTAATATACCTTGTTGTAATTGAGGGAGTAGAGTCACAGAAAGAATCAGTGATTACCTAGTTTCAATTACTGGTGACTAAATATTGAAGCATGCAGCAGAATTCAAATTCTATGTCCTTGTTTAATATACCACACATTTCTCCTACAGCCAGTAATAGAAAACACGAATTGTGCTGCAGCCATGAGACAATGCTCTGTCAATGGAACATCCAGATGCTGCGGTGAGAGGGGCCCAGCTTTCACATGGGATTATGAGGAGAGTAAGGAGCAACATATGTAAGGAACTGCAGATATTCCTTTTTTATCTTAACATTTATGGTGATTAGATCATTCTTCCAGTGGCAAAAGCCGGTTTCCTGCTAGGCACTTTCTGGTGTTTTGCATGTTCTTGTTTTGTGTGTGTGGAGCAGTGGAGTGTCACTTTAGCTTCCCCCACAGCCCCCAGTTTCTCTCCATCATTGGTGTCCTTGCCATTCAATTCCCCATCCACGGAAGCGCCTTACCCCATTGTCTTGTAGACAGACTCTGCCTGCTTTGAACATATCAGAATAACCTTAGCTAAGGCACCAAATGGATGACCAGCTTTGTCTTAAAGATGGGTGTCTCGTTAACTTTTAACTAATGGACAAGGGCCATTTATCTTGGTTACATTGTGTCATAATAAATGGTTCAGTTGGAATTGTGAGCAGGGAGATAGCCTTGGTAATGTGAGCATGCCTAACCCTGGTGCCTTGGCCTGCTGCTGCTGGTTAGTTTCTAGGGCTGGATATACACAGGTCTCTGGCTCCAGAACGTTGCTGTAGAAAGGAGAGGGATGCAAGAGAAGGAATCGCTTAATCACTCCCAGGTCTCCTTTCAGGTTTTCTTTCCTCTTCCAGTGAGAAACTGAGAGGTTAGAGGTGAGAAGGGGGGACCAAGACAGTTAGATGGAGCTCAAAAGCTGGAGATCAGCTACAGGAGTACATGGCATGCAGAAGGGGGAAAGAGGGAGTAAATGGGGAAGGACTTGGAGGAAGAGATGAAAAAAGTGGTAGCTAGAGGTGTGAGTGGAAAGTAAGGATTAACAGACCAATGGAAATGTGTGAACAGAGGGGAGGACTGATGGAATTTTAAGATCTCTTCTACCATGCATCACATGTAGTTTGCATGTGTAAATAGTACAAAACTTTCCCAGGCTTTATGCTGAGAAAGGCAGGAGCATAGTACGGCTCATGCTAGAGGAATGCTGATAGGTCCCTGTGGTTTCATACGAGGCTCATAGTGCTGAATATTGTAATTTAGTCATGTGGCCATAAGGCTCCTTTGCTTACAGGGCAGAAGGTATACCTGCCAGTAGTTAGCGGGTACCTACTAAGCCTGTTTGTGATGGGCCACTGTCATTAAAAGGACTGCATTCAATTTTGGGTTTATACCCATGTTCTTCTCCACAGGACCAAAGAAACAGGAAGAAAGACATCATGGCTTGCAAGCAGTTTGTACCTGTCTGTGCTTATTGAGCACTGATTTAAGTGAAGGCAGAGAGGACAGGACAGTGGTGACTTGGCCTCAGCTTGTTTGGTTTGGCCTGCCAGTTTGAAGGCACCATTTTTCCCTGTAATTGGCTTTCCCTGGATGTGTCATTAAAGATACACATATTTGTGTGTATATATATGACTTTGCCTTGTGATGAGTGTTGATTGGTATTGTCATCATGAGAGTTCAGTTATTGTAATGAAAACAAATGGCTTACACATACAAAGAGCAAACCATGTATTTCCATGAGTTAAAAAGAAAAAGAGAGAGATTTTGCAGATGGTGTTACTATCTCTGAATTTCAATATTTCTGTTTAACAGAGAATGCGGTTGCTTTCACTGTAGGCAGCAACACACACGAGGCAGACAACTCCTCCGCATTAATCTAGCTATTAAAATCAGATACAGTTAAAAGTGAAGTCAGAAAACAGCAAACATGCTAGAAACAGTGGTTTACACGGGATTAAAGCTATCTGGAGAATGAGTGCAGAGGAAAAACTAGGAAATGAGGGCTTTTTATTTAGTTAAATCATATCCTCTCCATTGCAGGGAATAAAATCCCTTGAAGTCAGACTGAGCTGAGTACCAGGGGAAATCCCTCATCCCCGCGCCGCTGCAGACCATGGTTTGGGGACAGTGTGCCGCAGTGTAAGTCACGGAGCAGAGGCTGCCGTGGGCGCACTGGTCCCCGCGGGGGTCCCTGCCGCAGACGGGATCCTGCGCCCACGGCCCGGGGAGCCGTGGGGACCCCGCCGCCTCCTGCCCCACTGGCCTTGCAGAGGGTGCGAAGGACGGCAAAATTAAACCCCGCCACACGTGAAAGCCTTGAGTGGAAAGCTGCGTGGGAGAGCGTTGCTGTTCCCGCGGCGGGTAGGGAAGCGTCTCTCACGGCGATGGTTATCGCGGCGGTGGCCCCCCTCGCTGCCGCTGCCGCTGTCCCTCCTGCCCGAGCAGTGCCGCTGGCTCCCGGGCCGTGCGCTCCTGCCAGGCCGGCGCTGGGCCCTTTAAGAAAGCGCAGCACAGTAGCAGGGGCCGGCCCTGCCTCCCGCAGCCCGCAGCGCTGGAGCGGGGCTGGGGAATGGGAAGCAGTTCCTGGTCTGGGTCCGAGAGAGCGCACGTAGCAGCAGCAGCAGCAGCAGCAGCAGCAGCAGCCGCAGCAGGAGCGGCAGCCGGCACCCCAGCTCCGCTCGCTCAGCAGCATCCAGCGTGGGGATCTGCGCTCTGCCTGGCTCCCTGACACGGGATGGACGTTCCTGAGCACTGAGCTCAGCCGCTGTAAAAAGCAAGTAGGAAAATATACATCTGGATAAAATTGGTAAGTCAAACTAGAGTCACATCCTCTTCCTTGCAGTTTTCCAGTCTCTTAATATGTAATGTTCTTTGCAAGCCTTTTTTTTTTTTTTTTTTTTTTTTTTTTTTAACTTTTAAGCAGAGGATGGGAAAACATGGAGGCAAAATAAAAGTGTAAAAAAACTTTGACGATTTGTCAGTGTTTGTGCTCCTATTTTTGAAATCGTCTTTCCAACATAGAAGCTTTGCTTCAGGAGTGAGGAAGGAGAAACCAGCAAGTGCTTTTGTATGTGGGGGGACAGAAAGCTAGTAAGAGTTGTAATTGGCTTTTCCTTAGGACGTGATTAAAGATTTCAAAAAACAAACAAAAAAGCCAACAAAACAAACTCCAACTTTCAAGAAGCTTGAAATGACTTGTCATTGACTTGAGTAAAAACAAGTCTCGTCTTGAAGTCTTAAACGCACTGAGATTTGTGCAGCAAGAAGAAGGAACTTTTAAAAACTGTGTTGTCGGTGTAGCTCTGGGTGCCAAAGTATTGCCGGGCAAATGTTGTATATATTTGTTTAAATTTAACTAAATCCATCGTCAGCCCTGGGAGGGCAGAGGCAGGAGATGCCATTTCCCCCGTGGCGGACAGAAGGCGCTGTTGCTGCACCCGGCGTCAGCCTCCCTGAACCGGGGAGCTGGTAAAAATCCAAGGGGAGAATCGAGCGGAGGCGAGATGTTTTAAACCATTAAACCAGCAACTATTCACACGAACGCAAAGCTATAGTACGTAGCATCCAGTTGGAGCAGCTAATGTTTTTAATTTTCATTCCCTTAAGTTCTGGGGGCAGTTTTTTTGTTTGATTGTTTTTTACGAGATGATCTGAATTACAAAGAGAAATATATTACAGCCTGGTTATGACCCTGTTATCTTTTCTGGAGTGTGTTGCGGGGTCATCCTGGATCAAGAAGGGGAGGGAAAGTTTGGAATCTCTTGACAGAAATGTTACTTCAATAGTGGTGCGGGAGATGCAGAGGAACTGTCACTCAGTGTTGATCAAATTGCAGGCTGGAGTTAGACATCTGACATGGAAACATAACCTTTGTATCCAGTACAGATGTATAGCAGAGGTCAGAGATCTACAAGCTGGCTAAGGCCTGTAAACCCTAATGACTGAACCACATATTGTAAAGTAGTTTGGGAAAAGGGGGAGAGCCATGTCCAGGCATACAGCTTTCCTCATAGAAATCCCAATACCACTACAGGTACAATTGTGCCATATTTCATCCATATAAACAAAGAGTTAGAAAATGCAGCAATAATCTGTTCTTACCTTTGTGTGTGTATACTTGCTTATGCATCACCTGGGATGTAAAATATTCTTCTTTGTGGAGTAGGAATTTGGGTTTGCTTAAATCAAAGGCTTTAAAAGGAATTAAGGTATTATTTTAACTACTGCAGCTCTCTTGTGAGTAGAGAAGGATCAGAGCTGTCAATTTCCCCTCTGATCCAACCTCTGTTAGAACTTGATGTTTCTGTTGTGACCTGGGGCTTTGGTTGTTTCTTGAACTAGACTTTTCTGTCTGGCTGTATTCCCGTTACTTACAAATCACTTGCAGTGGAGTGGAAAGATTTGCAGGTTTTGAGTCCTTAATGTGAGACATGCTGGGCAAAGCAGATTAAAAGAACTGAATGACCATACGGAACACAGTTGTTCTGACTTTGAATTATTATGCCTCATTGAAACGTTTAGACTTCTACTACCTCTCCTGAATCAGTGGAGTATGTGAACATAAGACCCCCTTCTTACCTGCAAGAGACAGTAAAATACATACTGTGCAGCAGTGCATCCTTGTGATATTAGTAGATTTTCAAGAAAAAAACAGCCATTTCTTTATACTCCAGGTATGAATGGCCCTTCACAATGATTTGCTGGATCAGAGGAAAGATTTCCCTCCTCAGTTCCTCTCTGAACTAGCAGGCATTAGTCAGGTGTCTGACTACTGCCTCAGTAACTTACTGAGGAATCTCTTTCACTTCCCTGCAAGCAGATTGCAAGTTCATTGAGAGTTCTAGAGCTCTCAGACATCCTGAGACACATTTGAATCTAGAAGATGCTTGCCTTCGTAGCAGGCTGATTTGTGCATTCAAAGTGTCTCCTCCATCATCACTGACGTCCAGCTAAGCTCTTAAAAGTTGCATCTCCCCACTATTTGTCTGCATTACATGTTTAATATGGTAGCTGGGGTTGTTTCAGTTTAATTCTCCTACTTGCCTATATTTCAAATTAAAATCTTTTCTTCACAAATGGAGAAGATAGTGTGATGTGCCAGATCCGATTTTTGCTGTGTTGTTTGGAAATTCACTTTAGTATTTGTTTTATTTTGCTCCCAAGTGTTTTGCTTTGAGTTACTTTGTACCTGGGAGTCAACACTGTAAGTCTGTCTGTGGCTGGTGCTGAGGTCATACAGTTAACTCCTGCAGAGTTCCCAAAACATTAGCTTAATATGACATATGCGTGTGATATTTAAAATGTAAAGGGATCCGCCACCTGTATTTATGCCAAATTAAAGAAACGGAGCTTCCTTGAATAGCTTTCTTCACTAGAGACACTAATCTTTTTACCTGCCAGTAGACACTGACAGTGTTGGCAGTGCTATAAATTCTGTGACTGCCATTGGAGCACTTGTCTACTGCTTGCTTGCACTGACAGTAACTCTGCTGGGTGAGTTTAGCCAGAGCAAGACTCATGATTACTCAACAAATTACTGTCAGCTTGGTTTCTAATATAATTCTTTTGGTCACCGTTTTGCAGAGCTTCAGGTTAATTAATCTTTGAGCACCTTGTAATAGTTTGCTTGATGAAGCCTACTGCAAAATCCTTTCTCTGAGAATGTTTCTGGTGTCATGAAGTGCTGTATGTTACCATAGGTTATGAAGGCTTGTTGGTACTCACATAGCTGAGGTGGATCTGGCCATATTCTTTGTTGTAGGCAAAGCCTCTTTCTGCTCTGCATAACAGAACCAGGGTCCCAACTTAAAACCCCAGTTTCATATCAAAGGCTCACTGTGCTGGTGACGTAGTAACCTGCTTTTTTCTTTGATTAGAGATTTCATAGTTTTTTATACTGAACAGTGATAGGCGTGGTTTTATGTCTGATTTATTTGCCTGTCTCTACTTTAGCATTTGGAATGCCACATTTTCCATTACAAGTGGGACAAGTTTATTTGTATAAGTGGAGACCTCTCAAGATGTTGTCCTGTGCAAGATCAAAAAATGTTGACTTGCAGAGAATATGAAGGAAAGTAAATAAGATTTAATAGCTCTGAAGGTGGATGTGGAAAGGAATTAATGCAGGAATGTGCTCCCCAGAGAATATTTTCAGTGAAGTAGATACCTCAATGCTGCTGGTCCTGACTCTCACAGGGAGACTACATCAGATCTGTCAATACTCATGTGGATAAGCATCGTCCAAAAGAATTAATTTATTTTCATCTTCACATATGTACATCTGTCATCTTGTGTCTGAGACAATTGATGACTGAGCTTTTCCTTTTTTTATATGTAATGCCAAAGTTATTTTCTTTTTAGCCAGATTCATCAGAATCCTTGAAAACTTCAATCTCTCTTTTTTGACGGTATTATTTCTTAAATGTAAAGATAATGAACAAGAAGTCTTTAAAAAAATTTTCCGGTACTCTAGCAGTTTAATTATGCTTACAAAAACATGGAAGTGACCTAATGTATCATTAAATTATCACATTTAAATACAACATTGACCTTGCCAGCCAGTAAATCAAGCAATGGCGAAATCCCTTTTGTTCTTTTTGCTACACCCTGAAACCTGTTAAATAATCTTTTGAGCTTTTGGCAAAAGTATGTTTCAAGTTGATGTGTTTTGTAGCATGAAATGGGGAAGAGAGGTAGGAATTTTTGGCTTTCTAGGGACCAAATAAGGTACTGCTGAGATTTCCTCCTCCTCCTTTTACTTAAATTCAAGAGACCATGGGTTGTAAAGGTTCTGTATGAGAAAAAGAAAAAACCAAGGTGGCAGCTGGCAGTTCTGTTATTTAGTAAGGGCTGCACTTCTCAGTGCCTTCATTGGAAAGAATAACTTTTATACTCAGGGCTGTTTCTTACCATCTTGTCAAATTGTCTCTTTGGGGAGGGAGTGGGGCAGGGTGTGGCATGGAACCGATTCACAGTGTAGCTTCTGACTTTTGAAATGGAGCACAGATGAAAAGTGGTTCTGAAGTCTTTGTCTGCATCACTTTTAGTTTCCTGCTGTCACACATTGTTCCATTTGAGAAATGTGACATGGTGAGAAATGTGAATGGACAGAAGGAGCATCAAATGATGAACTCTCTTTATGCTACGTTGTGTATAATGCAATATCCAGGGGCAGCAGGAAGGCTAATGGCACTTTGCAACTGCCCTTCGCAGTTCTTTTCACTCGTGGTCACTTTTTATTTTTACCGCTTTTTATTTTTGTCATTTAGCCAATATGATATGTTACCAGTGTGTGTCTAGGTCTGCAACCTCTTTCTAGATGTGTATCAAGATGTACCTGTAACTTTGCCTCCATCGTGTTATTGACTGGCATGACCATATACTTCTGTTTATTTTGAAATCCATGGAAAGTACATGAAGAAACACCGTAATTTTATTTCTCCAAGAGAATCTTTTCAGCAGCTGATGAAATCCAAGCTCATGCCAAATGAAAAGCTCCTGTGTTATCATTTTCTGTTAATTAAAAAAATAAACGCCAAATCCCTTATAGCAGTGGTTTGGTAAATATTGTGTGTGTATGCATGCATGCATGTGCATGCCTACACCAGTGCTTCACTCTCAGCTTGGCAGCTTGTGCCTTTGACAGCACACTGAAAATTATCGTACACTTTCATTTTCAGGACTTGATGCAAGGATACAGAGGTGGATGGAGGAGTTTGTTTGTTTTAGTACATCTCACAGTTGCTTAAACAGACCCAAAATAAAGTAAAAGCTTTAGTGTTTGCATTAAGATGGCAGCATTTTTGTTGTCTTTTTTTTTCTTTTTTGAGAAAACATGCTAAAGGCTCAATTTTTATCTTCTGGTAGGCAAGCCAAATATTTTTACTGGCAATTTGATACTTTATTAAAATGAACACTTACTTGATTGAATGTGCCAGATTTGTGTGTGCTAAAGGGCAGGAAGCTGAGTTTGCTGGAATAGAAAGGTGCACTGGCAGCTGGGGCTGAACTACCTCTTGGCACCTTATCTATTTATTAAGTGCAGATCCCAGTAAGCTGAAGGATTACTATCTTCAAAAAATCTTGGACAGCTTCACCAGTGAGATAGATTTCTTTTGCTTTCCTTTTAAGAAGGTAAAATTAATTTCTTTTGGGTGTAAGCTGTTAAACCAACAGACCTGGAAGACAGCAGTCCCTTTTTCAATCATAGAATAAGTGATGCCTTGGACCATGACTGAGTGACCTTCCCCGGTGCTGCTCTCTGGTTGCGTGTTTTGGGTCAGTCAGGATCAAACCCGAAGTTTGGCATCTTTCTGTTAAACTTTTTTTTTTTTTTTTTTTGGCCAGCATTGTAAGATTCCTGACAATGGGCTGACTATTTAGGTAGATTTTGGGATGACTTCTTCATTTCATTAGGTTTTGCCGACCGAAGTCCTTGTGATCTTTTTGTTTCAAGTCACAAACTTGCTTGCTTATCAGGACAGCCGTGATCAATTCATTTCACGTGAGCAGTAATCAAATGGGAATGGCTTTTGGTCATCATCCAGAATGGATTCAGCCTAGTGACCTGGTAGAAGGACATATTGTATTCCACTGCCAGTCCTGTGAAACATTCAATCTCCCGATTCAATGCGTTTTTCGGTACTCCACTTGCATTACACAAGTCTTGTGTTTTTAGGCTCTGTGTTCTTTTCCTGCTTCAGAGGCCCTTTGGAAACTTTCAAGTGGGCTTTTGCATTAAGTCCATCTGGAAATCAAAGACTGTGAACTACTGATGCTTCCTTTCAGGGTGCGACAGAGGGACTGTGTGTCACAGTGGCACAGGGATTGTTGTAATACCTGCAAGGATGTGTAATAACTGTAGTGTAGACTAAACCTTTTGGCAGGATATGGTATTTAAAAAAAAGACATACTGTTTTTAAATATTATGCAAACTTTGTATTTTTATGTTTGTATATATGCCTGCTTCCCCTTTTCCCTGAGATTTAACAATAACTGTCTTTTAATCATATTCTCTAGGAAAATAGAAAAATTCTGTCTATGGAGAACTTGATCATAAAAGTATATATTTGTACTGGAAGCTGTTTTTCACTCTTTGTGCTGGTTATTTTTTAATGACACACTATTCAAGTTATAGAGTGAAACTTGGCCAGGTAGTCCCAACTTCCTGTTTCTTGTTCACTTCCCTAACAGTTCTTTCATCGTCTAATACTATACAGCATTTGGGTTGGAAGCCCTTCCAAGGGATTTATTTATATTGAACAACCTTTTATTTTTTCTTTTTTTTTTTTTGCTTAAGAAAATACCCAAGAACAAACAATGAGTTCTAGTGATGTTAGGTTTTAGGCAATAATGTTACACTTTTGCCAACCATCCAATGTCATGTTTAAGGTGGCTGACTTGTAGGTGAAATTAAAATGGAAAAACGAAAATGTACTCCAGACAAGTTATTTTTTCCCTGTTTCATTTACCTTTTGAATGCAACTTAATTAGGTGGAGGGAATGAAACTACTACAGTTCTTCAGCTTTGAGCACAATAAGGAGAACAAGCAAGTGACTGTGAAAGTTTGGAGACTTATGCTCATGCTTGTTACTTTGACTTCATGTCCCAAGGCCCAGTCAATCAAAATAGCTCAGAGAGAAATTTTCAATTTCTCAGCCTGAGAACAAAATGACATGAATAGTCAGGCATCTAATGTGCAACATTCTTTAGGAAAATATAGCATCTCGTACCTCAGAAATATTTGCACTTTCTTGGAAGTCTTGTCTCTCATCCTTACTCAGTGATTAACAGAAGTCTTTTCGTATTTCAGAATAATTTTCTAATCTGCACAGGGTGCTGTAAGGTGTTTTAATAAGAAAAACTCATTTTAATGCTCTTGCATGTTTTAACATGATTTCTTTGGGAACCAGAGCAAAGATCAACAGCAGTAGAGTTCTAGTACAGGGTACCTGCAATATGGCTGGTTTTCCAGTTCAGTCTTTAAGCTGTGGCTACCTTTTTTTTCTTCTGAAATTTTACTTAATTTACAAACCTCTTTGACACCAAAAATCTGCTAGACCAAGGGGTCTAGGAGACCAGTGCAGCATTCTCAGCCCTCGGAATTTCTTGTGGGACAGCAGTCACGGGGAGCTGGTGGGTTACCAAATACATATAGGGACTCTGCTTCTGAGGACCACTTTGTATGGAGCGCAGATGAAAAACCAGCAGAACAAACCAGCACCAACAAAAGAGCTTCTGCCTTAAACATTTTTGTTCTCTTCTTTTTTTTTTTCAAATGCAAGAGGTCAGATATGGTAAAAAGTGTTGATGTGTGTGGACAGGATTAGATAGCTACTGCTGTACAATACTATGTAATAAATGATGTGTACTTAAGAATATATATAGATGAATAATGGGTGCATGCAGGTATGAGAATGATTGTTACTTTGTAGTTGTACAGTTTGAAGGGCCTGAGGTGGATTTGATTCTACACATGGCTGCATGCGTGGAAGGGATATACATGAAGTTATCATGCTACTTGCTTTATTGAGCCCCTTATCCCAGTGTCTGAAACTGTGATTTGTTATGCTGTGATATGATCCGAAATAGAACCACAACTCACTGTAGCGGGTTCTTTCAATCCCCTGGGAATGTTTGTCTGGCTTAAATGCATGAAACTGAAATGTGTAATACAGAGCTGCAGCTTATCATGAAACTGAAATGTGTAATATTGTGCTGCTGCTTATAGATCAACACTGACTCCATTTGTGGGAATGAATGAATACCTCATGTTTGATGTGCTGCAGGAGAGTTCACAGATGATTTCTTATGTTACAGTGCCATATTTTTCAGGCTTTTTCAGCTTCATGTGTTTAGTGTTTTCCTGTGTATAGAATAGGGTGGTATTTTCCTGGGCTTTTCAGTATAAAAATAGAATGTGAAGAGATTTCTCCCTGCTGACTCTTTTTAATGCTTTCAGAGACTTCTTTCCAGCAAAACTTCAGTCAAGTCTGAAAAAGACAGGTGATCATTTCTATACCCATCCACACATTTCTCAGCTATAAAACTTCTTTGTTTCACTTGAATTCTTCCTGCATGATTTTCTATGTAAATTTTCTCACTTATTTACCTCTTTTTGCAGTTCCTTTGACAGCTTTAGCTCTTGGATGCAGGTCAGTGAAGATAACTTCTAACAATAAAGTCAACTGACTGCATGGTAGACGGGAGGGTTCACCTCCATACTGCTCCTTGCAGCTGATCATAGATATAATGGAACTTTATTCCTGTTTCAGTGTTCCCTTATGACCCAAATTTTTACCCGAAAATACATAATAAGTACATACGGGTGAATAAATGTCACTCAAAAAAACATCCATATATTTACTTAATATAGGAAGCAGACTCACTCTTATTCTAGCTGCCCTGCTAATATTCCAGTTTTAATGTACCTTGTCTCTGGTTTTTATTTATTTATCTTTCCTGTCTTGGCTCAGCAGAGGATGAGGTGTGCAGGACTGAAAGAGACCTCCTGAGTCATGGAGTACACAATTTCTGTAATTGCAGGAAATTATGTTGCAGGATTCCCTTAGTTAATTTATCAATCTCTGTCTCGAATGGCTTTTGCTCCTGTTGCTTCCTATTGGGAAGCCATTCAAGAACCTCACTCTTCTGATGTTTAGAAATCTGCTTCTAATTTCCAAACGAAATTTGTTCATAACCAGTTCGTGCCCGTTTGGTTTTATGCCAACACTGCTTTCTAACTTTAATAGTTCTTCCCCTTTCTTACAATCCTCCTGTGATCTAAGACGATTCTTGTCTTTCTGTCCTTTTATTTTTCCCTAAGAGGGAAGATAGTTAAAATTGTGCATCTCTTCATTGTCAGTGTCATTGTGTCTTGGTTTGATAAATCCTTTAGACTTGAGAGCTTTTTAGCCTTTCCAGTCAGTTCTCAGACAGAAGCAGGAAGAGGTGGCTGTTTGCATTTTCCTAGACAGTATGTGTAACTTTGTTAGCTCTGAGGTGGGGAGGGTGAGATGGGAAGAGAGAGAAAGTGGCCTGCATGTTTCTGCATTTGTAAAAGGCTTTAACTGGAGGCTTTGTGAAGAATGATTTGGGTTTGAGGATTTGGTCCCTGGGATAGGCAAAGACTTTGAGCCAGTTTTTTCATCCAGTCCAGCTCTCCCATTGTTCTATAAAAACCTTCTTGAAATGAGCAGCTGATAAAACTTCTGGAGGGGATGCAGCTCACAAATGAGTTTTTGAGGGCAACTTTCCAGCTGTTTCCTCAGAAGGAATGAGGCAAGCAGCTCCCAGAGCCCCAGACAAATGCCTGGGATCTTTCTTCTTCAGAGTGCATGGAGAGTCCCTGAAAAGGACTGGGAGGCTGGAGGCTGGTGGAGAGATGAAGCCAAAGGCCTCTAGTGGGAACCTCCTGCTGTCAGGATCCCACGCTAGGCTGCGCTTGAGGGCAGGCATGGAGGGGAGAGAGAAAGCTGAGTAAGGTTTGCTGTGACCTCAGTATATTCCCATGCAGCTTCCTCTCTGGGCAGTACTTGATGGCATCATTTACAAGATTCTTCAAATGCCCTTAAACTCAGTAAAAAAAAAAGTACAGTCCATTCAGCATGCTGCTCTATACTACCCTTATCACGATGCTGCTGATCTTAAAGCGATATGATTTAGGATAGATGTCTCTTAAGACAGCTTTTTATTTAGCAGAGTGTATCAAAACCAGGACTTTTTGCAGGGAAGTACCAGTCTCAATCAGGATGTCTGAGGTTTAGTGGGAAATTTTGGGACAGCAGGACAAAGGGCTGACAGGAGGGAGAAAAACAAAACAAAAGGTCTGGGTCCTGTATCAGAGCAAATGGTAGATAGTAGGTAGGCAGAGCAGATGGTGTGAGAGTAGTGGGACTTCTGTTCAGATATATCACTTTAAGGAGAACATAGTGGTTATGAGCTCTTCTGAAGTTGCTGTCTGTGTATGTTGAGTTGTTTCGTTTGATTACCAAAGACATTTTTTCGTTGGCATTTTTTCGTTAATTTTTCCAAGAGCAAGTTTTCAAATATAACCTCTTTTATTGTCTCTGCTGCTCCTGCAGCTAAGAGGTCTGCACACACAGCTTGCTGTATCCTGCACTCCTTGTATTGCCCCACTGCTGGGATTTTACCAAGTAAGATAACTCTGGAATCCTCCTGGAATGAAGGTGCCTGGGACTGGTGCAAAAGAATATTTGAATCGTTTGCTAATTCAAAATAATTACTGTTCCTCTTCTCCAACAGATTTACTTAAACAGTCTTAATAATTCATTGCATGAGGTGCTTATGCTTTGATGACCATAATTAGATACATTTTGAATTGAAACTGATTGTATTCAAAGAAGCTGAACCAGTGTCTTTCTTTTCTCATCCATCCTAATGAACTTCAGCAGGAAGAATCTAAATTTACAGGTGAAGAATGTCTCTAATCAGTGCCAACATAGACTGAGTAGAGCTAGCTGGAGGTGCCCTGTGCCTAGTAGATTTTTCAGAACCCAGCATACTCTTCTGTTTTACAGCAAGACTTGTAGTCACTCACTGGTTCTTTGTTAGTTTATAAATAGGGATGGTAATGATTGGCCCTACTTATATAAGAAATTAGTCTGGTTGAAAATCTTTCCCTTTTTAGCTCATATATCCTTATGCTTTGATTACATTTTGTGATAGTCTCCCAAGATGAAGAAGTGACATTAACTGTACTATACTCTATTCTCTCATTGGAAAAATGTGACAGAATTGGGAGAGGATGCCTGGCTATGCTCCCTGTGTTATCTAGGCACTCCTTCTCCCATGGAGGTAAACACAAGTTTTGTGCAGCTCTTGTGGCTCAGTTCAGGAGCCCTGTGTGCAGGCAATAGATGCTGAAGGAGTTCTCAGGACACTAAAGAAGAGAAGGGTGATTGTGCTGTTGATGCTTGGTCAGTACTTGCAAGGACTTAGGAGGCTGACATTCAGCCATACACCAAGATGTGGCTTCCTGAGAACTCTAATCAAACATCAGTAAACAGTCCTCCACTGTTCTCTCTTTTTGTCTCCTCACTTGTTGCACAGAAACTGAGGAAGACAGTCATGAGTCTGAGTTCTGCTGGTAATCCTTGTTAGAGCTCTTTGGTCAGGATTAGTTGTACTTTCTCAGTCTGTAATCCTGGGGAGAAGGTTCATACAGAATACAGGACAGGCAGAGCCAGAAATAAATATGCTTTTAAAAGGCTATATAATGTCCATAGAAGGAAACAAATGGCTGCATTCAGCTTATAGGAATGACAAAATTCTTTTCAATTACCTTCCACCTGTCAACACCCTCCTGGCAAATGTGATATTGAATACATTTAACAGGTTCAAACTCTGAGGGCCTGGTGATGAACATTCCTGCTGTGTATTCTTTAATTTCTTAGTAAATGTGTACATTTGTGATACACTGAGCATACTGTGCATGGTACTGTAAGCCTTGCTTTCAAATGCGGCTCAGCTGTTTGTCTACATCTTGCAGTTGCCATTCATGCATAAGGCCAAGGCAAATGACCAAAACAATCAATTTCCAATGGGTTATTTTGAGGAAGAAACAGACTGGGCACTGAATTCTTCTCTCTGGTGACCAGTGACAGGACCCAAGGGAATGGCCTGAAGTTGTGTCAGGGGAGGATTAGTTTGGATATCAGGAAAAGGTTCTTCACCTAGAGTGTGGTTGGGCACTGGAACAGGCTCCCCAGGGAAGTGGTCACTGCACCATGCCTGACAGAGTTCAGCATTTGGACAATGCTCTCAGACACATGGTGTGACTCTTGGGGATAGTCCTCTGCAGGACCAGAAGTTGGACTTTGATTCTGGTGGGTCCCTTCCAACTCAGGATATTATATGATTTTAAGACAAGATGTGTGAAAGCTTTAGCTTTCAGTATGTAAGCAGTGTGTAAGTGTACAGCAACACTAATGCTGCTGAGAGTTTCTTACAAAAAGTAATGCAATAGCTGGTTACAGTGATGTGAGGAAGAAGGGATGGCCTGGTCTTAGCAGCAAATAAATGCTAAATTAAAGAGGTCCTCACATAATGAAAACATTCTGATGTGTTTATTTTTGTTTTGGGGTTTGTTTATTTATTTATTTTTACCATTTAGCTCTTCATACATAACCTGGACATAGCCTGCACAACAACCTGCTGGTTTGTTTTAAAAAAACAGCGTCTCCATTCATCAAATCCAGGTACAGTACTTTAAATTGAAAAGCTAGCTAAATTGTCAAAAGAGACTATTGTGAAGGTTTCATTGCTATAGAGCCTTTCAGTTACAATAATATTTTTAGTAGCACTGTTTTTAGACTAGTTTGGGGTTTTTTTGGCTCTCTGATATCAGCAACCTGCAATTTAGTTTCCAGGTGAGTTGTGTCCTGGTGTTCAGTGGGAAATCTTTTCATTCTGAATAAGGACCTTCTGCTAAATGTTTTTCTCCATGCCCTTCTTGTTATCTTCTCCCGTTGTGTGTTTGAGATATATTCATGGGAGCTTTGTGCGCAGCTGACTGCTTGGTCGCTTTTGACGTGCTTCCTGGTGACAACAGCAAAGGTGTTTAATGTTTCTAAAAGGCAGGATTGCCCTTGACTTATTGACAGCAGTCAATGCCAAGTACGGAGTCAGAATGGCCATGCCTGTTATCAGGTGTGGAGGTAGGAAAAATCTCGTGGTGGGTCTTACGCAGGACTAAATTTAATGCGTGCTATGTAAAGATTATGCCTCTGAAACACAATTGAATTTCACAGTTACATGAGAAATAAACGAGATCTATTTATGGTGGTTAAGTAAAGAGTTAGCTGTCAAACAAAGCTGGCCCAAATCTGGTTCTACTGGTGTAGTTTAGAGCTTTGTTTGGACTATTTGTTATGCAAGACAGAAGTTTAGCTGTTTCAAGATGAGTATCTCCTTGATAAATGATGTGAGTATGTGCTGGGGTGACCCTGGCTGCAGGCCAGGTGCCCACCAAATCTGCTCTGTCACTTCTCCTCAGCTGGGCACGGGGGAGAAAATATAATGAAAGGCTTGTGGATTGAGATAAAGTCAGGGACAGATAACTCACCAATTACCATCATGGGCAAAGCAGACTCAACTTGGAGAAATCAGTTTAATTTATTGCCAATCAAAAATAGAGTAAGATAATGAGAAATAAAACCAAACCTTAAAAATACCTTCCTCCCATCCCTCTCTTCTTGGACTTAACTTTACTCCCAGTTTCTCTAATTTCTGCCTTCAAGCAGCATAGCGGGGTATTCATCACACGTTATCTCTGCTGCTCCTTTCTCCTTAGGGGAAGGACTCCTCTCACTCTTCCCCTGCTCCTGTACAGGGTCTCACACATGGGAGGCGATTCTCCATGAACTTCTCCAGTGGGAGTCCTTCCCATGGGCTGCTGTTCTTTGTGAACTGTTCCAGCATGGGTCCTGTGTGGGATCATAGTTCCTGCCAGCAAACTGTTCCAGTGTTTGCTCCTCTCTCCATGGGCCTACAGGTCCTTCCAGGACCCTCTTCCAGTGTGGGGTCTTCTCGTGGGGTCACAGCCTCTTCTCGGCAACCACCTGCTCTGGCATGGGGTGTTCCACAGGCTGCAGGCAGACATTTACTCCACCATGGACCTCCACAGGCTGCAGGTGGAATTCTGCTCCCCTTGTGGACTACCGTGGGCTACAGGGGCACAGCTGCCTCACCATGGTCTGCACCACGGGCTGCAGGGGAATCTCTGATCCTGCACCTGAAGCGCTTCCACACCTACTGCCTTTGGTGTCTTCATAGCTGTTTCGTGTGTGTATTCTCATTCCTTTTTCCAGCTGAAGTTGCTGTTTCACAGGTTTTTTTTTCTCCAATATGTTATCCCAGAGCCATGACCAACATCGCTGATGGGCTCAGCCTTGGCCAGCAGTGGGTCTGACTTGGAGCCAGCTGGCATTGGCTCTATCAGACACCGAGGAAGCTTCTAGCAGCTTCTGTGAGAAGCTGCCACTGTACTGCGGCCCTCCCCACCAGTGCTAGCAAAACCTTGCCATAGAAACCCAATACAGAGTCTAACATTCAGACCTTGCTTTTGCTTGAAAATATTTCTAGAAGGAACCTTCATCTTGCTATATGTGCTTCATATTGAAAAGAGAGATGAGGAATATATGTAGACAGAACTGTTAGTTTATGAAAATGGCTTTAACCTGGGCACTATTCTGATTCTTCTTGTGAAGTAGGAATATTGGTATTTCTGGAAATTAACATGTTGTCATTTCAGCACTGCAGATGGGTACAATTTCCTTAATTGAGTTTTCTCACAATCAGCATGTAGTTCTGCCTCTGATCGTCTTTTACTCGTTACCAAGTCTTAATTTGTAGAGAGCTTCCTTTTTAAAGTGGTTTTAAATGGAGCTCAGCTTTCCTGAGGCAGGCTTCAGTGACACTTTCTGGGCACTGTTTACTGGGTCTTTTCTTTATCAACACTAACTATGTCCTGCCCAACCTGTCTGAACACAGTCCAATTCTGGGCTCTATAACCAGAGAAGTGAAAATTGATGGCACTTTACCCATTTCTCAAATGAGTAAATATCTCTAAGTGGCATCTATGGACCCAACCTGAAAAAAAACCTCTTTCTTATCCCAACTCCTTTGAACAGCCCAAAAGCAGGTCTTGTTCCTTCTCTCTTGTTTTGACTTCAAACATCATTATAATTTAATTAGGAACATGTTCTCTTATGCAGATGGAGATAATGGTGAGTAACTGATGGCACTCCAGTCTATCTTTCCAATGGAACTTGCAGAAGGAACTACACACTACTGCACTCTGTAGTTACTCTTCTAGAGAATGGCAGAGGGCCTTGGGAATCCTGCCTTGCTGACTCTGTATTTGTCTTTGGGATAAGGTAGGAGGTAATATAGTTCACCAGTAAGTCAGAGGATGGGTTACTTGGATTTCTGGTTCATTAAGTATGTCTCTTGTGTTTGTTGGTGTGGTGTGGAATAGCAGTGTGTGATTCTGAAGACTGACTTGGTGCCCGACTTTGAATCATCTGTCTGTTCTGGGTGGGTTCCAGAGTTCATCAGAGCTGGTTCCAGCACTCTTACTTTGGCTTCTCTGAAAGTCTATTCTGTCACAGTCCGTGTGATTGATTTCTGTGTAATCATCTTTTTGGGGCTAATTTTTTGTCATGTTTGCCCTGTGTGTTGCCGATGCATGTGGCACTTTCCAAAATTTGACAGTCTGTTATCTCCGAGTCTCTCTCTCTCCCTGCAAGAGTGAGTAGCCTTAAACTGGTAGACTCAATTGAATTAGGGAGTTTTTAGGATGAAAGACACATAATACAGCAATAAAAGTTGTGAATTAGTTTGAAAGCTCCCTTCCTAATTAAAAGAGATTAAATTCATCTCTCACATTCTTCTGTGTGAATGTAAGATTCTTTGTTTAGGTTAGACGATTCAAATTGTTCAGTGAATAACTTTCCATCCTGCTCACTTTTATCTCGGGTGGATACACATGTGCACATGCACATATACGCACACAGAGGTACACGAGCTCTGGAGAGTTCATGTACAATTACCTCACCTCTTCAAATCGTGCTGTACGGGAATGTTTTCTCCTACCTTTTTCTGACCAAGTTAGCTAGAACTTAGATGTCTGACTTGTCCAAAATAAAAATTTAGGGTACTTAAAATATACTTCTTGGTTTTTGATACTTTTTGTCAAAAAAGTCAGAAAAGCTTCCATAAATCCCAGATGTCTGAGTGTTATTTTTTCCTCCTTCACTTTTTTATTTTGACATCTGTCATGTTGATGGAATTGGTGCATGGAGTATGTAGAGGTGACCCAGGCAGACTTTTCGCATCTCCATTGTCTTCATATGTTCCCATTTCTGTTGACTTAAGTTTCATTTAAAGGATCCTCACCTTCTCTGTTTCTGCCAAAAATCTTGAACTAAATTTTTCCCTTGTCATGTCACAGATATTGTCTTGCCTCTATGATATTTTTGCCTTGAGCTACGCTCTGCTAAGTTTCACAGGCATAAGATTCCTTGCCAAGTAGTGAGAGAAGGGTTTTTGAGAGCTCTGCCTCTGAACAGTACCACAGCCTTTCCAGATTACAGGCCTTGGCTGAATTTTACAGCCTTAAAATTCATATTCATCTCGTGTAGTTTTTTTCCCATGGACTGTTATCTCCTGAGTTCCATATTTATCTGGGCCTGAATGACTGTCTGTCATTGCCTCATGGTTTTTCTTCTGTCTCATTCTTTACTTTCAGCTGTCTGTTCTTTTCAGGGGCTGTCTTTCTTCTGAACTTGAACAGCTACTGGTTTTGCTTATCCACATTTAACATTCTGATTGGGACCTCTTGAAATATTTGTCCTCCCAGAATTTTTGGCTCTGGTTAGTCTTCCATTATCACCTTTCTTCCTTTTCTTCTGCGTTAGACATTTTTCCCAGATTATGCTTATCTCTGTGCATTCAGGCCTCCTATCTCAACCTTCCATGTAGAGGAATAGTATAAATGGTATAGATTTGCCAGAAAATAACCCTTCACATGTCGCATTTTGAGACAATCTAAGACAGTCTGTGATAAAATAGCTGAGAAATATCACTGCCTTCGTGTCCAAATGATGCTTCACAGAGCATCATTTGAGTGGATGAATTTACAAAGCTTGGTGTTTTAAACAGGTCCTTGCTCTAGAGAACATCATTATAACATAAAGAGTAAGCTTACTCTTGGCCAATGACTTTTAATCCTGACGTACTTACAAACAAGCTGTTGTTTTGGTGACCTGCCATGTCTCTGTGAAATGACATCGCTGTACAGAGGCAACACCAGTGGATTCTGTGCCACGACAGGTGTGGTACTGAATGCCTTTTATTTTCCTTTTCTTCTATCTCTAACCATTAGTTTGCACGTTAGGTGATGCCGAAATGAAGTTATGGGAAGCAGCAGTAACTTACCAGTGCAGTATTTTGGCACCATGGCTTAGGATGGGAAATGCAGGGTGCACACAGACAGATCTGAGCTAACTTTAGTCTGGGGAGCTTAGAGATCAGTTGCAGCAGACCTGTGGTGTCTTGAACTTGAAAACATGTTAGCCACCTGTATAAGTAACCTGACTTCTAAGCAGGCTTAGCTTTTACAAAAGGCTCTGCTGTGATCCCTCAGTGCTGTTTTACCCAGGTAACCTAAATTAAAGTTAGAAGGCTATGACTTAATGCAGCATAATCAGACCTTTTGTTAAAGCCAGAAATAACCATAGTTTCTCTAATACCAAGTAGATTTAAAAATACCTCACTCTCTTATGTCTGTTTTCATATTTCCCCATTTTTCCTCTCCAGGAAAAGTCTCTTGTTCTTCCTATACTTCAGTTCCTCTGTGTGCCCACATCCGTGCACGTCTTTGTAACTTGAAGCATCAGAGATGTGATGGTCTGTGGCCAAATGTGTCATAACCCCTTTGCAATACCCTCATTAGCAGTCACCAACACTGACTCATTCATCTAATGACTCCAGTTGTCTCAGCTTCTCTATGGACAGAGCAGGAAATGCATGGAGGAGAGCTGGAAGTAACTCTCTAGAGGCAGAGCCAAGGGGTGTTCTGTGTAAACGTCAGTGGTCTAGACTTAGAGACTGGCAACTGGAAAGCAAAAGGTGACAAACCCAGTCTGTCTCCTTGGCTCCAGATGTACAGTTAAAAATCACAGTAATGTGGATACTGTTGTACTGCAAGCAGAGAATCCAAAATCAATAGTGATAAAGCTGAAAACACATGGACATGAGCACAGATGTAAATGCCCGACCAGTCCTAGTGCCACTGAGAAGTAACTTTGGTGTTACCACTGGACAGATGATACATTGAAATCTTGACAGTGGTACAGAATTGACTGAATTTTTTTTTTGCAATCTTGTTTCATATAGGTACTTCTTCAGGAAGCAGAATCTACTATGCACTCAGCTGGATGTTAAACCTAACATAGTTTAACCAAATCCTCAATTTAGTAGTCATAGGCTCATGAAAAATCCAGGGTTGAAAGTAACCTTGAAAAATTATCTGATCCAACCTTTTATGGGAAAAGAAGCCTAGATGGGATTATCAAGCTCCCTGTCCAATTATATCTTGAAAACCTCCAGTGATGGGGTCTCTAGCATATCCGTGTTGAGGTTGGTCCTGTGATTGACTGTTCTCACTGTAAAAAATTCATTCATATATCAGGATGAGCAGGTTTTTTTGTATTTTAATGGCTGATTCTGCTAAACTTTAAGAATAATACTGTGTAGGTTTTTCCTTTTTCTTTCCTAAAAACTCCTTTCACCTTTACCAAACTCATGGATGATCGAAAGCTTCAATTTT
This sequence comes from Ifrita kowaldi, assembly GCA_013398055.1. Classification (NCBI taxonomy): domain Eukaryota; kingdom Metazoa; phylum Chordata; class Aves; order Passeriformes; family Cinclosomatidae; genus Ifrita; species Ifrita kowaldi. The sequence goes on from VZRS01001948.1 coordinate 77,754, forward strand.
CCTCCCTTTTCCTCTCTCTTCCTCTTCCTTCCTCCTTCCATTGTAGCAAAGATCACGAACAGCATGTAACTGAACTGAGGGAAAGTGGAACAGTTTCACAGTGCACGTTTCTTTTCCTGAAAGAGGAAGAGTGCTTCTGGAACTGGCTGGTCTGAAAACATTCCTTTGATCCTGAAACCTGGTGCCTTTCTGCAGGACTTCAAATTTTTCAGTGTTTTGATGTGTTGTTTGACCATGATCCTTGCAGTGCTTAGCAGTAACAGTGAAAATTTTGACCATCACCTTTACATTATGACTCTAAACACAAAGGTCTTCAAAAAAAGCTACAACTTTGCACTTTTCACAGTAAGAACATACTTAATACATTTTTTTTTAAATATGGCTTTCATATCTGCTCCACTGAAGCCGTTCCAAAGCTGTCATCCTCTGTAGAAGTGGCATAGAAGTGATGGCGTGGCAGAGAGACAGGCATTAAAAATAGCATGACCCAGGAATCATTTGCCTTCTCCTGTGGTGGCTGAGCTTGGAAAAATTGTCCGGATTACTTGCAGTCTGCAGGCTTCAGAATAAAAGGGAGTTGTGCTCTTTAACTGAGCTTTGCTTCGAGGACAAAGCAAATGAAAGTGCTGCTTGTGTGACTGAGACCACTGCAGCAAGTTGGAACATCTGATAAAACTTCTATTTGGACTTGCTCTCAATCCCTTGATAAAGTGTTCTTTTCCTTTGGTACATGTGGTTAAAGGTATTTAGGACAGAATACCTGTCCTCAGCTTTGCGCTTCCATCTGAACAGTTTGGTGTCACTTTAACCCTGCTAATAAAGCAGATCTGCAAAATTGGCATAGATATTATTTGGTGCATTTTATTTCTCAGTGTTTTAAGCAATGCATAGTGTTTCTTTTTGCTTTCAGTCTAAGCCCAAAAAACTCACCGAAAAAAACCAATCCACCAGAGCTGTGTGACTGGAAATAGATTAATGAATAACTATCATCTTTTAACTGTTTTGACAATGAGACTTTGTAGCTTCAGAGAACCCTTTCTTCCCAGCTCCGTCAGGCCACTGGGCTAAAGATGTATCAATATTTGTCAGTGGTAGATTTCTGAAACATTTGATTTCTGCTGGGAGTTTCTTGCCTCTTCAGAGTTTGTAGAGATGACAAAGTCATTGTCTGTTCCTGCTACAGAGCATTTTTTAGCTGGAATCATTTCTTGTCACTACAAAGCAAAACCAGCTTTTAATTCTATGGCTGGAATTCTAGTGGTGCCTGCTAAAGCCTGCTTTAATGCCTAAGGCTCCTGTCATTCTGTTGGTGGGTTAGAAGTTGGAGGGACAGGATACGGATCCTGTGGCACAGCTTTGGAAAACTGGAGATTAGTTTCTGTGGTTTTAGAGTCATTGAAAATCTTAGATTGGTGGCAGCAACCATCAGGCAGAGTATCTGTTCACATTTCCAATCCTTTGTTTCATTAGACTGCTTTAGAAAATAATTAATATCTGTGAAGGAAGACCATCACAGAAAAGCACTGTTTGGGTTCCAGTTGAAGTAGCAGTGCCTTAAAAGCATAGAGAAACCATCCAAGACCCACAGTGTCACTTCAAAACCTGAATTGATGCTGTCATATACAGCGAAATATACATAATCCTCCACTGTTTCTATCAGAAATTATTGGATCGCTTTATGAATGTCAGAAATTCCAGGTTATTAATACAGTAGCATACAAGTTGGTTAAGAGCCTGCAGAAGCCCCTGTTCTTCCACAGTCATCAGCTGACCTCACTGTGGTTTTGACTCTGCTGGTGTTCAGAGGAGCACAGATTCCCAAGGTTTCTCTTGGGGGCTGGTTGTCCCATGATTAAAGCATCTATGTATCTTTCAGGCTCTTGGTCTTTGTGGTTTAAGCCAATTTTGGTAAAGTTGCCACTTCTCCTTAAAAAAAAAAAAAAGGGCAAAAAAAAGGCTAACGCTGTTCCTGGAATATCCTATGACTTCATGTCGGCATGAAGTGCCAACATGCACGTGGAATGGAAGAGTAGCAAGAAAAATGACTTCTGCAACTTGGGTGGTATTTTCTACATGAGAAATATCTGACTGCTAAGTTATTTCACTTGGGCTTTAAATCTGTTTTGTATACAGAGAGGAGGTAAGAATTGCACGTGTGTGAACTTGTGTTTCTGCCTTCGTCCAGCCTGATCAACACGTGTGTCCCTGAGTGTGTGAACAGGCACTCAGTCACTTCTGGATGTCCTGGGATGTATGAATACATGCTCATGCCCTTCATCATGGATCTGCAAGCTTCCCACTATGATGCTGTGCATGCACGTCACTGTACAAACCCGCAACCACATCCAATTCTCTCTTCCTCTAAACAGTGGGAACAGACAGTTTTTATTTTGAGTAGAAATTGTGTATCTGGGACCTTAAACATGCTTTGATGTTTTTGCCGTTTTTAAAAGTCCTTACTCAGCTGCTGTGTTGTGAAATGTGGTTCTGTGAGAATCTCCTGACTGTGAAGTATGAAGATTTTTTTTTTTCTGGTCAGCAGTGGGATTTTGTGACCTCCAGCCTATATCTGTACAGTACATCTTGTATGTGTTTGTTAGTGAGACAGCACAGTGCCTGCAGGAAATGCATTCTTTTGCAGTGGGCCATATGGGTAGGTTTGCATTTTTATGATGAAGATGGGAAGATAAAATTTGTTGCTTACTCTTTTTTTCTTTCTTAAAACTCTTACTGTGTTTTGTCCCTGCATATAGTTGAGGCATCCCAAAAGATGGCTGAGATAAAGCAGAGTTTAGCCCCTCTAACAAGCATTTGCAACAGACTATTAAATTTCTTTTTTCCAAGTTTAGAAGGACTACTTTTAAAATCTTGGCTGTTGCTGAAAAAAGAAAAAATGTAATAACAAACATACTAGCCTAACTCCAACAGGTAGGAAGCTGAAGACTGCAGTAGTTTTCAACCATATCAAGATGAGGTGAAAGCAAATATAAAAAAAACCCAAATAGTCTTCCATCCAAGTACATACAAACACTCATCGTATGTTTCTGGCATGTGGAGTTCCTAGGCTATCAACATAAAAATTATGAGCTTCTATTGCTTTAGATATAAAGAAGTAATTTGGGTAGTTACTTCTTCCTGCTCAAACACATCCAGGTTCTGGAGGGAGAGAAATGTTCACATTCTAAGCTGTTATGTTTCAGTAGGAAATGGGGCATTTGTGTGGAAACTTGGAGAGTCTTCCTCAATTCAGGGGAAGTAATTACTACTGTAATGGTGCAGAAGGCTGTTTCTGGCTTGTATCTTACAGATATTGCCAACTGTTGCTTAAAGATCAGCAAAAGGACTACTCCATAGCAGATGATAGAGAGGGGATCATGCTATGTGCTAACATTGAGGGGAAGAGATCTGAGTTCTTTACTGCTGTTCCTAACGTCTCTTGACTTGCAACCGGTTGCCCACTTGAAGCATACACCTGTGTAATTATTGGCTGTTTCATTCTTTGATCATTATTTCAGCTCCACTTCATTCTCCTTTCTTCAAATACATTCTTTAATGGAGGAACTGCTGCCCCCCAAACTAACAATTGGGCTCTCAGTCTCCTGCTTTAATTTGACTGAATAAGAAGTAGATAAACCTCTTCTTTATTTCTGTATCCCTGCTCTCCCATCCATGTTCCAAATGGTATTTTGCTGTCTTTCTCCTTACAGGGGCAGTGCTCAAATCTGTCTCTAGCTACCGGGAAAAATGAGCTTTCTGTGCCTGTGTTCTCTCTCTCTGTGTCTCTGTTTCTCTCTCTCTCTCTTCGTCCCTCTCCCCCTCCTTCTCTCTTGCCGCTTTCTCTTTTCCCTCTCTCTGCTGCTCTCTCTCTCTGCCACTCTCTCCTCTCTCTCTCTCTTTGGAATATTTTCAAACCATGCATGAAGTGAACACAGAAAACCAGAACTCATAGTTCTCCAGGACATCCCTGTTTTCCTCATTGAGAGAGTTTTATTACAGTTGATAATCCAGGACATTTCTCAAGATGTATTCATGAGTTACTTGTACAGCCAAGTACAATGTTCTCCTCTGTGTTTTCTTTAACCCATCCCTGGTTCCATTGTACATCTTTTTCCTTCTGACTGCGGTGGGGCCCCGTATTTCAAGACCTTGTATTGGCAGCAACTGCAACAGAAATCAATATTAAATTTGTACAGAAACAGTAAGGTTAGAAAGTCCTGTTACAGTAGCAAAATGTAGCGCTTTAACAACAGTGCCAAGGGGGACCAAGTAATCATTTTAGCTGGAATCTTGTCTTTAATGGAAGCCAATGCATATTCCCCTGCATTCATTGTACAAGTTACTTGCCAGTGTCCCTGCTCTCAACTTCTGGTCTACTTACATCTTGAAGAATAATGACTTTGGCAAGAAAAATAGAAATGCATTATGCTGAGGAAAGGATGAGCTAAACTTCATGGTGTTTCATCCTAGTCATCCTATACAAATCACAGTTTAAGATTCCCATATTTCATACTTACTGGTAGAGATAATGTTTTTTCTCCATTGTCCTGGAGCCATTTGACATAGTTCCAGTCTAAGGAAAACATCTCCCTTCTTTACCTTTTTTTTTTTTTCCCCAAATTAAGAAGGTGGCGGAGAGGACATGTTCTTTCTGACTCCTGTTCAAGGTGCACTTACATCCTGAAGGTTACAAATACAGTTATTCATAGCCTTTTTTGCTAGTTAAAGTGTCTATCTTACATCTCCAGATATTTTTCTTATCTATGGTTTAAGAAAAATATACATGATATACATGGTATACCCATAGTACGTACAGGAGTTCTTTGTCCCTGGAAATACTTGGCTGTGGTGAAGATCACAAACAGCTTGTACCAGGCACAATGGAGGAGCCTACTTGCTGTTTCTGAGGGAAGAAACTACATCATTACTGTGTGGAACTTAATGGGATTCAGAAGAGTAGAACCAGAGTGCTTTCATTTGTTCAAAAGCAAATTATAGGAAGAGACTGTATCTTTCTCAGAGCGTTGTGATCAGTCTGGCAAATGAGAAGAATTAGCTGAACAGGTCAGAAGGAAAGCTGCTGAGTTCAAGTGGTGTTGATGGGAACAAACTAATGGCATAATAAAAATTACTGGGAATTGTACCTCATAGTTGAGTCTTGAGGAGTAAGCAAATTTGGGCCAAGTTCTTGGCTTGTTTACACCTTGCATCCCATTGGAGACCAAGGGCACCTTTGAAATGCTAAGAAAATCCTACTGAAGTCAGACATGTTTTTCTATGAGTAAGCAAAGAATTTGGCCAGAGGCAGCAAACTTGTAGCTATTTCTTAGCTTTGTGTTAGTGTAAATGTTTTCTGGTTGCCTCAGTCACAAGTACGTACTACACTTGAAGAAAAATTACATTTGAGCAGTATTTCTAAATGTTTTGCCTGCAATGTCTGAGAGTCAATGCTATCTGTACCTGATCAACTACAAATTGGTAATCTACCAGTGAGCAGGATCTACCAGTGGATGTTTGCTAAGCTGCAGGAAGAATCCTTGTGATGAAACTTGCATCCTGCAGATTCAAGGTTGTGTTACGTTCACACAAAGGCAGGAGACATTTAGAAGCACTGAAGTACAATGAATTTTGTTGTAGTCTGATGGGGTTTTTGTTGGGACTTCTTTTGTTGTTGTTTGTCTTTCTTTTTTTTTTTTTTTTTCTTTCATCTCACTGCTTCACCCCAATCCTCTGCCCCTGAAAGAAAACCACAAAGAACCAAAATCAGTCCTGGCTTGACTCCTTGGATCTTGTTTCTCCATTCCCATTCATAATCTGTGGTGCCCCACACTAAAAGGATTGCTGCTTTCTCTATAACTGAGCAGTCCTACCACACCACTATACATACAAAATTCTGTAATACTTTCATTGATGGAGAAATACCAGGTTTTGGAGAAGGACATGAAAAACTTCTCGGGGGTCAAACATTCTTTGCTGCTGTTCAGTATAGTGGAGGTCACAGGATGTGATTATTATCCCTTCTGGAATCTCTCCAATGCAAGACAATGGAATGATGAAAATAAAACCCTAATTTTTTGCATTACATAGTTAATTTAAAGGAAACTGTTGGTCAAAAAATTAAGCTGATCTTGAAAAATGAACATTTAGGTTCTGTTTGTAACTCTTCAAATACTGCTTTGTATAGGTGTAGTTTTAAGGTTTCTAATTCTCTTTCTTTATCTGTGAATTAGGAGAAAGACGACTCTTTTAATTATGACCTGAGACTAAATTCACTGATATTAGTAAAGCATTTACTGATCCTTGGTAAGGAGGGTCAAGGAGTAAAGTAATTTGAATGGTGTTCAAACATGAATTGATGAATGTCTTTGGCTGTTGAGACATTTCTTGCCTGTTGTAAATGAGAGTCAGAAAAAAAAATTATACCATGCAGTGACAACTCTGTTTCCACCTCTATGACAGAGAGTGAATAAGAAGTTACTAGGTGAGATCTTGCAGTTTGTGCTCTGTAAGAGGTCATTTTTGATGATCCCAATGGTCCATTCTGACCTTCATCTAACAGGAATATCTTTCTGTCAGGTGCTGGGTAGCGTGACCTGTGCATTTATCCATAAAGCACGAAATTTAGAGCCGAATTTGTGTGTGAAACAAATCATCACCTGAACGCTAAGGAGAACACCACTTGCAGTAGGCCTTTAGTCCTGATGTGAGGAGGGAGAATGGCCTTTTGCAAGGGGGTCTAATACAGAGGGGGGAAGTGCAGCCATTTTTCTGTGTCTGCTTTTTCTCTGCCATCATTTTTAGTGCTTAGATTCTTGGAATGGATGACCTTATGGCATAAACCCCTGTCTGTATAGATACTGTAACCAATAAATAGCAGTGCTAATCTGGTTTGGTGAATTCAGTGCCTTGTACTTTGTATGGTTTGAGATTGTTCATCCCATTATCCTCTAGTTCATTCTGATACCATTCTGGGTGGTCCAGTTTTAGCAGTGTTTTGGGAAGGTGTTGCTATGACTATGTGATCGTAATCAATGTGTTCAAAGGCAAACTCACCCCCTCTGAGGTGAATATGGTACAACTGAGAATGCAGAGCAAGCGTAGGAGAATGTATTTAAGGTTAGAGAATTTTTGATACTTTCTCTGGGCCTCATGCCTGGCCATAGAAGATGCTGCCAATGCAGATTTGACTATTATTCTTTGTAGCTAATCTCCAGTGAGGAGCTAAAGGAGAAGCTGCCACTGCTCCAAGGAACTTTCAGTGTAAACAAGCTGAGGATCTGATACAGAATTTGTGGGAACAGCACTAACTTAAGAAGTAATAGCAGGACTGGGGTTTTCTGTGCATGAGATATTACCACTATTTTACTGCTTGGAGGGGAAAAGGTCTAGTGCTTGGAGCCTTGTCCAAGTGGGAATTCAGGCTGGACATTATTGGCATTATTGGGAGTTCCCCAAACACTTCTTAGCTAGGAAGACTGTCTTGGTGTGTAACTATTCCAGAGCACTGCTTTGGTGGAAAGGAGGGTTAAGCTCCGGTGTAAACACTTGAGCTTCATTTCTTGGGAAAAAATGTTTTTCATTCATTACTGAATTGCAATTTACCCCTAAGTTCAGTAGAAAGGTGGAAGTGAATGTTGTGTCAGTCTCTTTTCTTGGGGATGAAGGCAGACACACCACAAATGGATCCCTACCCTATCTCCTCAAACACACAGCCCTCTCTCTGACTGTAGAAGCCGGGGACAAATGGAGCCTGAGTAGTCTGGCTCTGGAATGTGCAGCAGGGCAATGGCATACACACATAAGCATATCTCCATACAGGGATAAACTCAAGATATAATGCTGCCTCTGCTCTCTCTGCATGTTCTTTTAGAAGACTAATGTCCTTCCATCAGGCAAAGATGGTGGTCAGGGATGACAGGATACAGGAAAGCAGTGAGATTTTCTGCTTGTCTTTGAAGCTGTACCTGTTCTGCTGGTGACATTATGTAAGTCTCTGTGCTTGCCTGGTAGTTTTAGGATGTCTGCAGCAATGAGCTTTTGAATTGTCTGTGTACCTGTCAAAAGCGGTCAAGCCAGAACTTCAGTGGTTAGCATGAGCGCATATGAAAGGCAATGAACTGCTGTAATACTTCAATTTGCACTCGTGCAGAGGAATCCACCAGAGGAGTGTGTGTGGGATGCCTTGTGTAGGGAGGCTAGAAAGTAATTAAATAAGGCATATTCCCATTTGAAAACTTAAAGAAATACAAGGAAGGGCACCAGATGTTGTTTCTGCTAACGCATGCTGAACAACAGTGAATCCAACTGCAGCTTTGCTAAGGCCATCTGCCATTGCATTTTAAGAAATTAAAGGGTCCTGGACTACCTTATCTCTTCCAGCACATGTAATCTAACTGAGAGGAAAAATAATTCTTGTTTACTTAGCTAGTGCAGGGACCCCTGGTGCACCTATCTTTGCCTGCGTCTCTACTCTTATGCCATCATTTAGCACTGTTTTTTGGACAGCTTATTCTATTTGCTCTTCTCTGCAACATCTCAGTTCATAAAACAAGCTGAAGAATGTTAACAAGGGATGCTTCTCTGACAGCTGTGTGATATGCTGCTATCTTGCATGTGAAGAATATGCATGGTGTCCTCCAAAGTTTGTGTAGACACAATCCATGTGCCTTGTGAAGACACAAGGGAATTATGTTATAAGCCTCACTTTCCATGAAAAGTAGGATCTAAGTCCAGTTATAACTTCTGCTTTGCTGGCTTTATGCTCCTCTCTGACTTACACTCTCATAATAACTGAAGGAGATCTTAACTGGAAGTCTAAGCAGTTCTGAGGTGCCACTGAAGGAGCTGTAGACTGAGAAGAGGGGGAGGCAAATACGTGGAAAAACACATTTTGGTTTTAACACACTGAGTCTGTTTTGAAATTCGACCAGAGTACCAATAGATGTGTTCTTGGATGTCCTCTATTCAGACCCAGACAAACATGACACTAATCAGAAAGCACTGGTAGGTGTTTTGTGTACTGTATAAAAATGCATTAGAATAACTCTATTTACTTTGCATGAACCTAGGAATCACAAAATTTTTCCCTTCCATCTTCAGAAAGTTTGGGGTTGGATAGTCCAGGATTACTTGTTTAGGCAGCTGGAGAGAAGTGCAACGTGGCTTTGGCACATGCATGTAAGATGTATCTTACAGTGCTGCTGGCCACAGAAATTTCTGTGGGTAAATAAGATTTCTGTCTCAAGGGCCATATGGCCCCTTTCATCAGCACTAATTCCACTTAGATTAACTGCACAGCACGAATATGGGTCAAAGCCTGGATTGTTGGGAGAATGAGTTCCCGCTTGCAAACTGCTTCCCACAGAAGTACTTGTTGGCAGCTGAGATCATAATGCTCACACTCCTCACAATAACCCACTTTGAAATGTATTTAGAGAGGGGTCTTGACAGTCTGCTTGCTGCTTTTTCATACAAAGTGCAGGCTTTGGTTTGTAATCCCACTCAGCACGTCAAGGCATTATCTGTGGGCCCATAGTCTTCTCTGACTTTATCTAGCATGAGGCAGGGCATCTGCACTTGGACTAGCAATACTAACCACTTCAGGTAATGTTTTCCCCTCAGCCTTTAAAAAGAGGAGAGGAACTCTCTTGGAAGTACTGCATTGTTTGTTATAGAATTAAACCTGCTGGGTTATTCCTGTGAATGCTATGTCCCGACTGCAAGTGGTGAAAGGAGATCAAGAGACACAAGGGGAAGAAGGAACAGATCTCACAGTGTCCCTGGCTCATGTGTCCATGGTTACACTGAAAGTTGCTTCTTGCTGTTCTTTCTCCTTTGTCTACTCTACTGGTGGCAAAGGTCATGCGTTGCCATCAGTAATTTCTAAAGCTGTAGCTAGTTCTGTTGTTTCCTATTGTGTCAGGACACCTTACAAGGGAGTTATAAACTTAGCCATAAATGGCCTGCATCATGAAGTCAGGATCAAACTTACCATGTGAATGAAGTTTGTTTGTTTTTTGCGTCTGAAGTGATCTTCAGCACTAAATTCCTACTGATACATTAAGTTTTCCCCAGATTCACTTATTCACAAAGAGAAATGCCTTTCACCCATACCTGGAAGTACATTAAGCACAGGCTACCCTAAGCAATGAGAAATATAGGTTAGAGACCAGAACCTGCCCCCCACTGGAGTGAGTACAAAAGATGATTTCAGTGCCACTAGCCATGTTTGTCACCACTCTCTTTCCTTCTGCTCTGGATAGACAAACTATTGACAATTGATTAGGAAATAAGTCATCACAACAGAGAAAACTGTCCCTTTAGATGCTGATAGGGGACTGCAAGGACATGCAAGTAACATAAGCATAGTTTTGATGTCAAGAGACTTTGGTTGGTTAGGAGATTTGCATGCCTATTTCTGGGGCTAATAGTGCAGTACAGAAATAGGGGATGCAGTGAAACTTTATTCACTGGAGCTAAGGGCCTCACGGGTACAGAACACAAGGCAGGTGTTTGCTTCTTGCCTCTGCTACTGACCTGAGTTTTGATGACTTTTGCAATCGCGTTCTGCATGTATGTACAGTGCCCACCTCGTCCACCTTTGTAGATTAAAAACATTTTGTAGATTAAAGTATTCATCAAGCACCTTAAAATTAAAGTGGATGGAGCAAAGGTAGGTGCAGTTTTGAGTAGATGGTGAATCCCTCACCTTTTTCCTGGCCTCATGGTCTTATGCCAGTGTGGGGCGTCCTCCCATACATTGGGTGTTCATTATGAAAGTACACAAGCTTCAGTGTGCATCCTAACTTTAAGCAGTGCAGACAGAAATCAACATACCTGAGGAAATTTTGTGTAATTATTTTAGTACATACATAAATGATGATAGCTGCTTGTGTTGCACACAGTCATGCTTGCAAAAGCATTCCTGGCGCTGGTAAGAAATTTGGTTCAGAGAGTTGTTCTCAAATTCTGAATGGTTTGCACAGCCTAGAACATGAACAGTCCTACAAAATGATGTATTTCCTATGCATGGTTGTAAAACACTTTAGGATCATTAAAATAACAAATATTTTTGGGCCAGATTGTTTTGCTTGCTTTATGAGAGTGTGCTTTTTTGGAAGCCTTTTACTGCTGTTTTGAGACCACCATACTAGGAACTTTCTTTAGTATTTTCCCATTTCTTTCTCTTCTAAATGCAGGGAGCACAAAATATTCTTCTGGCATTTGAGCTGCAGTTATTTTGAGTGGCTACAAACAGAGGGAAATGTGTTTCTGTGGTAGTTACTGCAGAGAAAGAATTTTGCTGAAATGTCTCTCCCCCACCGCCCTTTGGTGGCTGCAGAAAAGAAGCCAGTGTTTGAGGCCCCAGCTCTGTGCATCTGCTGGATCAGTTTAAGGCCAATTTCCCCCCCTCCCCCTGCCCCTCTTTCCATTAGCAAGCTAGATATAAAACAGAAGCCATTGGATAAATAGGAAAAATGTGTAGCAGAGGAAGCCCTTGTGATTAGGGAGCTGTTAACCAGTTATTTCATGTCCGGCTTTCAGTGTATTTATAAAAATGATGCTATTCAGTGAGACGTCGAATTACTATAAATGGTATTGGCTCAGTTGCTTTCTCATGGCAGCCAACTTGCAATTTATTTTTAACTTGGGTCCACTGATTATTTTTAAAGTTAGTGTAGTATTTGTTAAAGATGCTAAAGTGGCAGGCAAAGCGTGGGCAATATATATCAAATTTGCTCACAGCCTGTCTTGTCAGTGCACGCCAGAGTCCTGTGGAACCTCGTTAGGAGAGAGCAGCTCGGTCAGTGTCTGTCCATTTGCTGCCTGGCTGTTCTGGGGAGAGGGCTGATTGATGTGATTTGTGGCAGCTGCAGTGCTTGCTTTTGTGATGTGGAAGCTTGTCCATTACGAGCTGGCCCAAGACCCAGTAAACCCCTCCTCCCTCTCTTTTTTTCCATTGATCGCCAGCAGCCATCACATCATTACATGCATTTATAATGTCCTTGTCGAGACTTCACTGTGTGCACATGGTTTAAATCAACAGCTTCCCAAATAGGGGGAGCAAAAGTACCAGAACTCTCTACCTGCCTCCAACAATGTGCTTGTAAACTTCGGGGACAGGGAGAAAGAAAAATACAGCTCATGGAAGAGTGCCAGGAGGTTCTGAGTCTGCAGTTCACACTATGCTTTGGACAAAGATGTGTATTGCATCATGGTCTAAATGTGGTGAGGCTTAGGCTTCCACACAATTCTTCTGGAACAAATTTCAGAGAACAGAAAATCTTCTTCACAGCAGTGGGACCTGAGGCAGATTCTCAAAGCTGTCGTTGTAGTACTAAGGCGTCTGTTAGGTTTGGTCCACTTGATGAATGGTGGCTAAGAACTGATACCTAGAAGTGTGGAAGGAGATCATTGCAAGCCTGGAACATGGGTCTTATCTCCCTTTCTTTATTTAGGGAGTAGATTGCAGCTCTTAGCACACTTTCTGGAGTTTCCAAATAGTCTTCAGGGCTATCAGTCTTAGTAAATGAGATGTCTGTGGGACTAAAGCATTGTACAAAACTGTCTGAAAGACAGCTCTAGCCAGACTTGCGACTTGAAGATGAGAATCTTACACAAGTGCTAGGGAGCCATGTCCATGCTAATTCAATCCCAAAGAGCAAGCATTCATTCCAACAGCACAGTCTTCTGGTTTCCAGTTATATTCCCCCAAGAATCAGTACCTAAACAGTAACTCTACTCTGCATAAAATGGCAACACTTGAAATCTAGATTGAGCTGACACTTCAACAAAATATTATTCAGCAGAGTTTTTTTACACTGGGACAAATAGAGTATACAAGCTTGGTATATATTTCCCTTCTTTGTTTTCTCTGATTCTGAGAGATCCGGTGCATCACAGAAAACATTGCTTTCAAAGCATTCAGACTGGCCTTGGTAGCCATCCAATATGTGTGTCTTGAGAGATCCTTCTTCACAATATTTACATTTGATATTCTAATTGGAATGGAGAAGACAGCATTTGTTTGCACATTGCTGGGGTGAGAAGTAGAGAATTTTTAATCATACCACAGGACAGCCTTTTTGCTAACAGGCCGTATTGTAGTCTGGAAATTTTATAACCTACTTAGAAATAAGTGTCTCTTGGCTAAGGTTTAATAGCAGATGCATTTGTGATGTCTCCTCTGATTATTCAAGTATTGCTACTTAAGTAGGTGGAATATAATTAAGAATAATTGAAATGAATTAGTTTTGAATCTTCTTTGGTTTGGTTTTACTGCTACCACAGTTGACAACAGAATTTAGTCCTTGCAACCATCTGACCAGGAAATGGCTTTGCCTTGTCCACGTCTCAATTTCATTATCTGGCACATAGAGGGATGATTATGTTACTTTGAACTTTTGTTTGACAAAAAAAATAAAATCCTTTTCTGTGATCCAGTACCCCTTCCCTGCTTGTTGTGTTTATTTCCTTACTGGTTAATTCCTTGTTTAGCAACTTAACAATTGGAAAGATCCTTCCAGTGTGTTCACTGCTTGCAGGGACTGTCTCACTAGAAGGCGTCCTCTGGTCGGTAATGGAAGTATAAGGAAGAGGAAGTAAGATAAAGTAAAAAGTCTGACCATACTTGGTTCAGCATCCTGGTCACAGCCCAGCATGGTTGCGCTGGAATCCTGCTGATGGAATGTCCTGACATTATGGTGTTTATTTCTACCACAGCCCTGAAATGTAAACAGGACATCGTTGGATGCTAATTCAAGGGACTGGAAATGACTGAGAATCCTGGCCTATTGGGCTATTGGTAGGACATGAGGAAGAAGGACAAGAGTCATTTTATGGGATGATTGGCATATGGCACTAGCCGTGCATGGGACCACACGTCAGAGGAGGTGTTATCAGGAAGGGTATTTGACGTATGCTTGGGGGAGGAACAAAACATAGCAGTCGTGTCAAGTGCATCAGAATATGCAGAAACTTGCAGGACATTTGGCATGGTAGGATGCTCTGTGCATCCCATACTAATGGGATGAAAGGTAGAGGGTTTGCCTTCAGCTTGAAATAGATACAGAATAAATGGCAGGTTATCATTGTGGGGTTTATTTTCCTCTGTACCTTATAACGCAATGGCGAATTCACCTGAGGGACAGGAAAGTAGGAGAGAGGTGGCCATGTTGCATCTCTTGCTCCAGCCCTAGACCCAGAGGACATGGATGGGAAGTAGCATAGTCAGGGAAATGTTGGTTTAAGTGGTTTAATGCACTACAAAGTTAGCTGTGTTTCTCTTAGGCAGACCCAAATAAATGAATGGGTATTGAACTCCAGTCATGGCTCCCTCCCCCATGAAAAGGAAATGGGCACATACAACTTTTGTAGGTTGGTGCCTGCTGAGCTGTGTTTGGGGAAGAGGGAGAGGAGCTACGACAAAGCTATCACCATGTGCTGTGAGGCACTTGAGACTCACATTGCTGGAAAGAGGGTTGCACCCCACTTTTATCCTGTTAGAAGACTTTGACTCTTGCAAGGACCAGCTGCTAATGCTTCCTCTGTAGCATCCCTTGTAGTAGCGGAGACAGAACTGTGTTGTAATGAATATAAAGGGGGTTCTTTATTGAAGTTGCTAAATGCATACAGACCCTGTAATTCACGCTGGCTCTCTGGCTTCTAGACTGGCTGCCTGGTGTTGCCACACAAGGTCTCCCTAAGTCTTGGTCTGGCGACTGTAGCAGCAAAAGGACTGACTAAAGAGAGGCTCAAGTTTTCTGTGCTGTGAGTGTTGTTCACTGGGGTTTGTTTTTTTTTGTAGTAACTCTCCACCCACTCTGCTGGATGCATTTTGCAACAAGACATATATTTATGTTAGGTATCTTCCGACTGTTTTGATGAGCATCTTGCTGGCACAGGTGCCAGTGTTGATACCTTTCAGTTGCCTTTGTTGATACCAAAGTGAAATGCTTTGCGCCTCTGCTATGCTGCTTGGGCTGGGCTGCCATCCGGATCAGAAATTGGAAATTTATTACTTGGAACGGGTTTTTAAATGTGAAACTGACACCAGTTTCTTATTACTTACCAAGTCCTGAGGGCAGACTAACATTCCTGACGCTGCTGTAGGTGTTAATGGTTTCATCAACTCAAGAAGCACGGAGCCCTGAACTCTGCTCTTGGCAGCTAGTAAAGAAGGGAAACTGACTTTCAAATATTTTGTTTTTAAAGTTGTTGTGGTTTTTTTATGATGTTTACATTAGCAAGCTGGAATTTGTGAGACAGACTTTTTTTTTGTTGACTACGAATTGATAGTGAAGCCTTGGTAGGCTGCTGGAACTGGTCTTGCCAAGCACCTCTGAAGATGCAAAAGAACAAGAATCTGTGAGTGGGCCTACTGTGGGTGCAGGCCTATGAGTTTCATTTACTTGGTATGTTTTCTCTGCCTCAAAGTAATCAGGAAGGATATTATTATGCAGATACCAGGATTTTTTTCTATATTGCTTTCAGTTGCATGCAAATAGCTCAAAAGCCTTGCTCCAAATCTGGAGAGATTCCAGGATGTGGTTTTTTGTTTTGTTTTTAGAATAGTTTCTGTCTTGTGCTGTGCAGGAAGATGGCATTGCGAACAAGGATGAAGATTTAAAATCTGAATTAACTGGCATTACTCTGGGCTCTGCCGCGTACTTGCTGAATGATCTTAAGCAGACCATCATCATCTTCATACCTGTATTGTGATATCCTTGTATCCTGCCAGGTTGCCATGAGAAATAACTTCTGTTTTAAACTTGACTAACTCCTTTGATCCAAGAATGAAATGTATTTCAAGTGACCATTGTATATGTGACAGACTGCTGCAGAGGTCATAAATGGAACATTACGGAATTTCACGTTGATTAATCCCAGGTATTGATGGATGAGACTCAAAAGCTTATCCTGTAATTATTTATAGAGGTGCTTAAAAGGTGACTTGTTGATCACTATTTATAATTAGCTATACAAGAGAACATTTGGTGATAGCATTTTCAATCTAGAAAAAGTAAGTCAGGGCCCAAACTCTGGGAATTGAAACTTGGCAGATGGAACAATTTCTAAAGTGAGAGGCAGTTTACTGAGAGTTGTGGTAGATTTTCTACTGCTGGAAATCTTTAAATCAAATGAGATGCCTATTGAAAAGTTATATTCTACTTCAGGCAGGAATTAATTTATAGCAATCTTGTGGCTTGTGCTATGCATGAGGTCAGACTAGCTGATTGATACAACCCTTTCAGCTTTATAGTTCATAAGATATTTTTTTGTCAGATTGGTGAGTGTAAGTCTCACTGAGGCCAGTGGAAGCCAAATAAACCTGAGGCCAGGGTTTTCCACTGTCGCCTTTCACATCCTTCATGCTTCCAGCCTGTATTCACTTGTTGCCCAGCTAACATGCAGAAATACCCTCTTGTGTTGCTTTTATCTCCTCAGTGCTGCATGGTTATCACTTAACTTGCTACCATTCTGCAGTGCTTTCCATGCACATCTTAAAATTGTGGGATTTTTTTTTTGTTTTGTTTGTTCTCTTGAGATGGGATTTGAAAAGTGATAAAGTCTGAGCAGGTCTTTAAAGCAGCATATCAGGTTGTGGACACAACTGGACATTCCTGCTCTGCCATCCCTTTGGCAATCATTGATATAGAGCATTCATTTGTATTTGTATTTACATTGTTTTTTTTCCCCAAGCACTGTAGCATTCAAAGCTGCTCAGCGAAAGAAAGGATCCTTGGCTACTGAGTTGCTCCCCGTGTTATTTCAGAGAGAGAGATTTGCTTTTAATTTCCCACCTGTGTGTGATAGTACAAGGCAATGAGCCCAGCTGGTCTTGTTTTTTCTGCCTCCTGCTGTGTGCTGTGTGCTACGTGTTCAGAGTGGAGGACACAGCTCAGGGGTAAAGAACTTCCCTGTCCTTGGCCAAACTAGCAGCTCAATTATTGCTGTTGCTGAAGGACTGTGGCTGGTGGTAGCCTACAGGTGTTGGAGAGGAGTTGGCTGTTTGAGCAACTGTTCTCAAAAGACAGACTAGGTCTTAGTAACTGCTCGCCTCCCTCACTGAGATGGGTGGTTTGACTTTCGAAAGAGCTCAGTATGTCTCATGCAAATTTTTTCCATTGAGATTTTCTCATTGTAAAGGTCTGTTCTCAGAATTGCCAGATTTTGAAGAAAACACAGATTTTCCTGAATGTTTCCACATTCTTATGAGAGCTGGATATTTCAAAATATGTGATAAATTATGCCAGAAACATGTATTTATTTGTAACTGTTTCTTTCTCCTTTTTTTTACGCTGTTGAATGCTATGCAATCAATGGTGATAGATTTTTCTAAATTCATTTCTTTATTGTATTAATTTTTTTTTTGTTCAGTAAAAGGGGAAATATTGTTGAAAGTGAAAATATCTTTGTTTTTACTTTTCTTTTAAAAAAATACCTCAAAAGGTGTCCCCAACACTAGAATAGCTTGCACTTGCTTTCAAAATTACTTTTTTTCTTTTTCAAGACAAATCTTTTTCCTTTTAACCAGGTCTGTTCAATAAGCTGCACTGTTCTGGATGTTTGCTTCCTGTTTTTCATTGAAATGAAAGCTGGATAGTTTTGTGAAATTCTGTTCTTGAGGCAAGAGCCAAAGTCTCTTTAAGTTCTAATTATTGAAATTCAAGTATGTCTTGTGCACACATGGCAAGTGAAGTTTGCAGATTGTACGTATAATTCTCTTTTTGCAAGCAGCAGCGGTGAAGAGTGCTAGGCTGCGGAGCAGACTGATAAGTGCATTTAGGGAAAGGATTTCCTGCATGTCCTCTAAATAGTAAAATGTTCCTTTTATGGCATACAGTTGAACGGAAAAAGTATCAACTAATTGAGATGTTCTCTTCAATTAATCCCCATTTTGAATGAATGCCTTGAAGGACCACATATGCCTTGAAGAGGACAGGCTAGCTGTCTTTGCAGGCATCACTGCAGACCAGCCTTTAGAACTGTTGTACTAAATTCTTTTTAGTCCTCAAAGAGTAACTCCGTGAAACTTGGATGTGGCTGGATAAGCTCAGCTACTGCATGTGATAGGCCTGGCCCCAACGGATATTGGGCAATTTTGCTGGAAGTACTCTCACTCACAGCATCTCCTGGGTATAGTCTAGCAGGTGAGTGTCCTGAAGAGACCAAGCAGCTGTATGGTAAAGATTGCCTGAAGAGAGAGAACACCCGGCTCATGGTCCTTGGGGGCTGCGTTGTTTTTCTGGTGTAGGGTTGCACACAGTTCTAGTTTAGGACAACGCAAAATGTAAGGGTTGCTTTTGGTTTTCTCCTGTTTTTTTCAATCTTCTGAGATAAAAATCAAGCTGTCTTGGGAGGAAATCCTTCTGATTTTGAAACAGTGTGAAAAAGACCTCACCCAAGGACTCTGCTGGAGGCTTATCTGATAGATAACGTCTGCAGTGCAGGAGGGCAGCAAGTCAGCGCCAGGTGTACTCTCACTTGGCACATGATACTTTGATGAACAGGAGAGTGTGTTTGATTTCAGGATCCCATGGGAAGCAGCTTTATCTGTACCGTTGGTGTATCAGTGTGGGAGTTAACCTTTCCTTCAGACCTGGCTGGGAGGACGTATGTAGTACCTGGTGTGCTTTGGGAGAGCCACAGGCAAGAGAATGTAGTTAGAAAGTAGTACAGGACGGGGAGTGTGAAAGAGGGAAGATGAGCCGCTGGCTACTGGATAACTCTCACTTTCAGCATCATGGCTTCTCTAGCCAGGTTTCTGTGGAGACAGTCCCTGCGACATAAACTGTCAGATGTTTGGGGAGCTATATGCTGCAGAGCAGGAAATCATTCAAATTCCTTATCTTCCACACAACAGGCTCAGGAGAAGTCCTGCCAAGACGGCTTGCACCAAGGCCTCAGGGAACAGGGCTTGACCTCTGAGAAAGGGGTTTTCTGGGGCTTTACTTGCAAAAAATTGAATTCAACTACTTTCTAAGCATTTGCCCTGAAAAGCTTCTGAAGGGCAAATGGTAGGTGGTAGTGGTTAGCAGTCCTGCTGTGGCTAAAATCCCATGCCATTCCCACAGAAATCAGTGGTTGAACATCCGCTGAATTCATTGGAAGCAGCTGAGACATACAAAGGGAAAAATTCTGTAAAGCCCTAAGCTTCTGGAGAATTCAAATCAAACAGAAGAATTTTTTTGTTTTGTTTTGTTTTGCTTTGTTTTGCTTGGATCATCACCAGTTACAAAGATTTATTCTCAAGCAGGGGAGTAATAAGATTGTAGACTAGAATGTCCAAGGAATGTCTTGGAGCAAGCCAGTGCAACAGCAATGGCTATCACCTTAGCTGGTATGGGAACCAGTAGATGTACAATAGCACAGTGTTTGTCACTGTCATCACCTGTGTTAATGCAGGGACAGGGTCTGTGTTGTGGATAGGACTAGAACTGGGAAACAGTAGTTTGATAAGTGTTACCAGTCAAGAGCTTTGCTTTAAGGCTGCTTCTACTTGTATTAAATTGTTTGGGGATTCACAACTTTTAATGTTAATGATAAAATTGTGCTGTCATAAATATTTCACTTTGAGAAAGGATGGGGCAGTGCAGTTACAATTTATGAAGACCTTTTACAAATATGAGGAGTCTTTTTTTTGGCTGCCTGACACCCTGTCTGTGAATTTTTGTGCTGTGAGAACATATAATGAGTTTGCCTATGGGAAAATGTGCTGGTATTTTTATTTCTAACACATCTCTTCTATGCATGGTTCTTTGTTCTGCAGTTTGTTTGTGTCTGTCATTAGCAGACGTTGGCACAAGAGAGAACTTCTGCAATATTCTGTTGTCATGCAAGCAGTCTAGATCTGTACACAGGGGTAAATTCCCGAAACAATTACACAGAGCTGTAAATGTTGGCAAGAGGGCTTATCTGCTGAGAGGCCTTTTGAGAAATTTGACTCTGCTTCAGAAAGGTGCACTCTTCTCAGTGGTGCCCAGTGACAGAATGAGGCAATGAGCATAAATTGAAGCCCTGGGAACTCCATCTGAACACAAGGAACTTTTTTCCTTTGGGGGTGTCTGAACACTGGTCCCAAGCAATTTGCCCTAGCACCCTGCTTGAGCAAGGAGACTGGATCAGACACTCTTGAGAGGCTCCTTTCAACTGCTGAGATCAGTATTGCAGCATTTTCTTAAGAACTGGCTACCTGCCTGGCCCAGCCTTATCTCAAAAGGAGCAGCAGGAGTCATGAGTATGTATTGTTACATCTAGACTGTGAACCACTTCCTAGCGCCTTCCCTTTCCTCAGCTTCACAAGGTGTGTGGTGTGTGTCTTGGCTTTTGACCATGTGAAAGTTTTCAGCGTGTGGCTTCTGGGGCCAGGAAGTTGGGTCTTCCTTCAAAGGGATTCTTGGTAGTATACATTGGTTCTAAGTGTCCTCTTTAATTCTTCTTGCCGATGGCAAGTCCATCTTTTTCTAAAAGGGGATATTTTGACTGGTTATTTCACACTTTCTGTTTCTTCCTCTCCTTTTTTTTTCCCCTCTCCCATTTGCTCAGAACTCGTTTATCTGCTTCTGAATGAAAGGTAGGTCATGGCTCACCCAGCCGCTACCCCGCTCCAAGAGTTGTTTGGTTTGCCTCTTAAAGAAAACCTGCCATCTTAAAGAAACCTTGTCAGATCTTTATTGTTAATTTGGAAGTTGTTTGGCTTTAGTGTTAGAGTGTTTGCAAAGAAAAAAACTCTATAAGTGTGTGAAAGAAGCACTGTTTCTTGAGAAAGACAGACACATAAATTTCCTTCAGTGAGGCTGAAGGCAATGTTTTAATTTTTTATCTTCACTTCAACCTTCCCGTTCCCTCCCTCAGCCCCATTTCTTCCATGTATTTCATAGAGATTGGCTTCTACTGCCTGGTAAAAGAATGTGGACTTGTAAATTTTGATACCTGTCAGACATGGACAGAATAAAGTGTGTTGTTTGGGATTTTAATGTCCTGTTAATGGAAAAACATGGATTGAAGCACCGGGGCCTTGTGAGATGGGGCTCGGTGGGGGATGTAATACTTGAAAGAACCCTGACCTTTTTCTTGTCTTATTCAGGCTTTGAGGACTCCAAGATGCTCCAGCTATTCTGCTGAGCTTGTTTCAAAATGCTCAAGTTTCAATCCCACCAACTTTTGGATCTTATGAGCTAAAGCAGTTAGTCACCTTAGCAGCCTTGTACAGATCCCCTCCCCACTTGGGAGTACTCAGGAAACTGCACTGATGAAGGAAGGTGGAACACGGCCAAGCAGGAGAGGATTCAGTACAGAGGGATGTACATACACATCATTATTCTTTCTGCACTGGATAAATTCTATTTTCTTTAAGGAGTGCTGAGATGCAGGTGGTGTGGAAAGGGAAAAAGGGGCCTGGACCTTTGAGATGGACTTGTTTAAGGAAAATTTTAGCACTGTGACCCTAGTGGGGTTGTGCATCCAAAATGCTGGAGGAGAGCCATAAAACAAACCAGCGTAAAATAAACTTGCTGTACATGTTTTCATACTTACATCCCGAGCTACTTTTGGTGTGTTTATCAAACCATTGTGGGCTTTTGGGTCTGCCTGATGGTGGGAATGAGAACAACGAAGTGAGAGGAAAAAAAATAGACATATATGTATGGACTATAATAAAGCTTTGTTTTAGGCCCTTTATCTTTAAATCTCCTTACTGAAGTTCTTTCTTGGCTAGAGGAAGATAGGAAAGAAGTGTTGCAAAAACCTGTGTTCTCGATGTTCTAATAAAACTAGTGGAAAGGAATTTCTTCAAGGTGCATATTTCTGAGTTGCTTTATTTAGAGGGGACAGAGAGCTTGAACTAAGGTGTAAAATTTTGCTACAATGGCAGTCAGTGAAGTTTAAAAGAGGGGGTAGGAGTCTGAACTAAGGCTGATGCATTATTTTCAGATAGCGAAGGAAGACTTGCATGGAACTTGTGTATTTTACTCTTTTAGAACTGCATTGGGGGTGGTGTGTGTTTGGTTTTGAAAGCCTGGACACATTTACTGTGAAGAAATGCCTTGTACTGAAAACTAGGGATATGTTACCAAAAGAGTGGGAGAGTATTAGAACTTTGACTCATATTTCAATAGGTGAAGTTAAAGTACATGTTTTACTATCCAAAAGTGCTATCCATTTTTAACATGGTTATTCATGAGTTACTTGTGAGACCTCAGCCAACAAGTAGAATAGGAGGGCATTGTTTTACTCTTCACCAGTAGTCTGAGAGTGCCTTGGGTTAGGAATGCCTGCGTACTGTTTGTGGATGGCTGATGCTAAACATCTGGTAAGGCTGTTGAGCAGCTCCTGAATGTTAGTGTGCTGGCATTATCTTACTTCCATGAGGTTTTCTCAGAAGTGATAGGCAGCTGAGAACCAAGGCTATAGCTAGTGAAGACAATCTACAAATAGAAGGAAGAAAATAACATAAAATGTTTCTTTGAAGCCAGCTAAGAGGCATGCAGAACAGTGACATATCCCAACAAATCTTCCCTTCATGGAGGGGGAGGAAAGTCTGTTTTCTCCTATGTGTCTAGTGTTAGTTGTCCCCTCCAGAGCCAGTGCTGCTTACCTACTACTGTTCTCTGATACACTGGAAACCCACATCTGGGTCTTTGCTGGTGGTGGTGATGGGAGTGCGGAATGCAGGAAGTCGAAGGTTGTTGCAGAGCAGTCCGTGATGCTCAACTGATGCTCACCTCTGCACTCTGGCACTGGCTGGTGCAGGTGCAGAAACTCTGCTCAGGGCCAAGAGAGAAAAGCTTTGACTTTGTGCATATCTCTAGAGCAGCTTCTGCTTAGTGGTGCCAGAAGGAGTGACAAGTCTGCTCTCAATCTCCTTCTAATTTGGGGCAAACTGGTTGAGCTGTTACACAGAGCGTGGAGAAGTACTCCTGGGTAAGGAAAATTTAAGGGAAAACATGGAAGTACAGCTGAAACATGAAACTGCTACTGAAATATAGAATACATTGCTTTTCTGAATCTCTAGTCAGGAGACTTTCAGAGTTAGGACTAAAGTTAAAAACTGGCCCCTATTGAAGTTTGTATATGACTTGGAATACATTCCTCAGGAGTCAGGAAATGATGATTTAGATGCTCTGGATGCTTTCGATTGACTTTGCTAAATTCAGCTCAAAAGGCCTTTGGAAGAAAAAAATATTTTGGGAGGCTAAAAAAAAATAAATCTCAGGTGCCCATCTGGCACATTTTCAGTAACGGCCATTTCACCAGAAATTAACTGAGTCTGATTTCTGCTTGGAAGAGTTGATCTCTTGTTCTATGAGGTTATGTGTTTCCATCAGAATTAATAGGAGTCTGTTACACCCACGAAGAGGAAACTATATAGGGAGTGTATGTTGTTCACTCATCTGAGGAACGAAAGGCTCTTGTGAAGTCTCCATAACCTAATTTGAATAGTATGTTCACCCTTTTTGCTGCCTTGATAAGATGAAATTACTGCCTTGATAAGATGGCCAGATTTTTGAGTATGCCTTCCAAAGTCCTTCTGAAGAGAAGGATAAAATGCTTCTCTTTTTTCTTTTTTTTCTTTTACCATTTTCTTTCTTTTCTGCTGACTTTGCCTACATAAATATGATTTTTGGGGGATTCCCTGGCAAAAAAATGTCTCAAATACTTCGTTTTATGCAATATAAACCCCTTAGTATCTGATAAAAAAAGAGAGAGATTTCCTCTGGAGTAACCTCAGACTAAATATTTGAAGAACCGAGTATAAAGACATAAATTTATTTTCTTGACTGAACTGTTGGCTCGTTGACCCACTGGCATTACCTGCACACCAAGGTCCTTCCACAGCATGCGACTTGCTATAGTACACCCACAGAGCACAGCATCCTTCCAGCTAGAAAGCTGATCTTTCCTCTTGCCTTTTGCTCTATATCCCCTGATAAGTGGTTTCCCCTCTCTTCAGTTATTTAGTAACCCAAGCTCAAATTTTGGTCCTTAGAGGCACTCCCTCCAGCTTAGAGAAATGCTTTTTTTGGTCCGGAGTGGTGGGTTAGAAGGCATAGAGAGAGCTCATTTCCGAGATACTCTAAGTGTTGGTTTCTCTTCATCAAATGAACAAGACAGAACTCCTTCTCTAGGTGAATCAAGTCACAGCATTAAAGTGGGGGTTTGGGGCTTTGTTTTGTTTTCATTTGGACATCCTCTTTCACATGGAGGTTTCTGAGGTGCTATGAAAATCACTCTTTAAAGGGCACTTCTACTATGAACAGCTTTCAGGGAAATGGATGGCTTGGTGGTCACGTGCTGGGATCTGACGATTGTGAAGTGTTCACCATGTCATCAGAATATTGCAATTTAAGTGGAGGTGAACTCTTACTGTAGGAGTATTTTGGTAGATACAGGAAATGTGTCCCACAGTATTGATATGGATATGAAATGTGCTGTGGGATATAAGAAGAGTTAATGCTGCTATTAGTAGGCCCTGTAGGAGATGAATTGTTTCCTTATCATGCATGACCTCCTAAAAATGTAGAAAATTTTTGCCTGTGTTTGAGATCTCAGCATGAACAGGATAGTGTAAGACCTTGTGGACTCACTCCTGTCTAAAGAACTGTTTTTTTTCTTGCAAACAAAACAATGTTCCTTAAAATTACTTCCCACACCAACTCCCCTCTCTAGGCATGCATTTCTTAATTTGTTTAATTCTGGGTCATCCCAGTGGAACTTTTTGTGATTAATAGCTGATGACACTGTAAACCCAGCAGTAAGAACATTTCCTGGGCAGTAGCCATGCTCCTTCTTGCAGGCTGCGTTTGACGTTAGGGTATGGACAGAACAAGCACTAGGGAAGAGTTCACCCAGAGGAGTGTCTCATTGATATGGACTCAGTGTTTGCTTTATACATCTGCTAGTTTATCTTTTCAGAGATTTGGAGATGGATACACTTCTCTGTACAATTTTATCTGTTTTAAGCATTCACTACTGTAGTGTGATAGACCCTTTGCTTGCGATATGAATGACTGGGAGAAGGGGAGGAAGTAAAACACGAGGATTCCATGGTATTAGTGCCATTTTCGTCTTGTATTTACTGGTCCAACAGCCAATAGTTAAAATTTAGTGATAGGCTGTCAGCTTGTGTGCAAATCATTGGCTTACATATAAAGTTTTACTTCTCGGATTTGCCACCCAGAACAAGTATATAGTTGGTCTTGATGTTTCAGATCTGACATTTTGCAGTTCCCTCTTATTTTGCTGGTAAAGGTTTTATGAAAATTGAGATTGTTTCCTTGTTCAAATGGGTTTCTGGGCAGGAGAAGGGGCAAGTACTGCTGCTTCTTGTTACTGGAAAGATTTTGGTACTGGTTGGCTGTGCTCTTGTTCAGTTAGTAGAAAATGGGGATAACAGCAATTTCAGCTTTTCTTGCAGTGGGACATATTCTTGCATGTGACCAGGGCAGCAGAGTCAAGATTTCAACTTGTACAAGCCGATGTATGACTGCTTACTGTTTTTATTTGTATGTATTCCATCCATAAATTTAAGATATAAAATGAACAAAAATTATTGATCTAAGTAAGTTTTAAATACACCCTTTCCAAAGGGTGAGACAAAACAAACTGCAGCAGGTGATGATTTGGACAAAACCCTGTACAACCTATCAAATAAGTCAGTGCTGTACAAAATTAGAGACAACAATCAGTGATATTGGTACATGTTCTGCAAAGACGTGCATCACTGGACACAATAGTATTTGCAGCCCTCGGGGGATAAACATGTTCCTTCCCTGATAGAGGGTAGATTTCTCTTCTATTTGTATACAATGGGCCTTCATTTTGAATCATGTCTAAGGATTATGAATCCAGACCAAGTGGTGGTTTAGAAGCAGGGTTGGTTGTTTTGTTGGATTTTTAGAGGTTTTTTTCCAGTTGTGTGCAGCTGTGGTGGGGAGCTGAGGAAATTTTATACTGCAATCTGGTTTTCTGTGGAGTGTGCTCCAAGATTTGTCAACAAGCTACTAGTAGGTTGGGCTCAGAAGCTGAAAGAACTTGCTGTATTTTGAGGCAGGCTGTTGACTTGTAGACACTTAAAAGTCCGGAGATGACTACCCAAACATTTGGTGCAGCTTCTCCGCAGTTTTCTTTGGGTATCTGAGCATACATTTAAAAATGACCTATCCTTGGGAAAGGACAGTGTGTTAGAGGTCAGTTACAGTTCTAGGAAGTCTTCCCTAGATATACTTCAGAACTTAAGCTTTTCTTAATTATGAGCCTTAAAGGGCTTTGATGTGGACATGACCTCTTTCCATGAGAATCTGGGAGACTGGAGCTACCTATTGGCAGGTCAAGGATGGCAGGAGGTAGGGTTGACAATTGGCCCAGGCACCACACCCTTGTGTACCAAGTGCTCTAGACCACATGGATTGGCATCGCTTTGTAGAGAAGAACCTCACATTTGTGCATTTTAGGTGGGGTCTCCCTGTCCCTCCTTTTACTGCACTCTTTTCTACGCAATTCATTTAGCCAGAGCACCCACTGACCATGCAAAGAAGGTGGCTGGTTTTAGGCAGCGCTTTCTTTTCAGACCCTAATAACTGATCACTCCCTGTGTCTCTCAGAGCATCAGCTCTGTAAAATTTGACCAAAATATAGAGGACGCCTTGTTCACTTTAATGCAATGAAACACTTGACAGCCCCAAAACCTAAAGCAGTGCATCATGGCTCTGAAACTAGCCTTCTGTGTTGGTGTAAAGCCTCCTCCTGAAAATACTGCAGCAGCCAGAAAATATATTTTATCTGGATGCCACTTGAAAATACACACAGAAAACAACCCAAAATCTTTGAGCAAAACTCTTTCCAAATATCCATTCTTCATGAAGACACGTTAGGTTAAAAGTTCAGCAGTTTCGCCAAGCTTCTGGCTTGGAGTTCAAACCTACTTGCGTAATGTTGAGGTTTCAGGGCATTGAACCCAGAGTATCCCTGGTCAGAATGTTGAACAAAAATAAAAATGCTGGAATGAAATGCCGTATATGACCTTTTCTTAACTTGATTTTCTACAGGGAATTTATTTTTGATGCCAAATTGACAACTCTGCAATCTGAGTACTTTAAAAAATAGATAGTTAAAATCAATGACATTTTGATTCTGTTTGTGCCTTGACCTATGGGAACCATCTCCAAGATGGAGTGAGCATAAAAACCCCGAGACCTGTTCCCTTTGTGAATGCATGTAGTGGCTGTTTCTTCCGTTAATGAATCACTAAAGAAGGTTTTTAACTATCGTCCACATCGGTGGCTTTTCAGCCTACTGAACTGAACTGAGAGCCACCATTTTTTCTTATGTACGGGTTTGAAGGGACATGTAGAAGCACACAGTGCTTTGGCTGGGGCACTAAGCAGGAAAGTGGCAGCTCTGCAGCCTGAAACCTGGCTTTCCCAGGTGGCATTGATGAACACTAGTTTTGAAGAGAGTCAGTGCCATCCACAAAAAACAGGTAAAATGGTCTCTCTGTCAAGTTTTTTCCCAGTTATACCCATTGATTTTTCCAGAGTGTGAAGTTTAGGAAAATTTTATCAGTGCAGGTAATTGATTTACCTGTCAATAGTGAAGACAGCACTTGTACATCTACATCTGTGGTTAGTTTCCAGTGGTTATAACCAAGGCATATTTCCAGTCGAGTTTTAATGTCCCATACTGGCCCTGATCAGAGTGTTAGAATGGAAATGAATTTTTTTTATGCTATGATGACATCAGACAACAGATGAAATTTTATTCTACTAATTGTCTGAATAAGAAAACAGCATTTCACAGGGAAATAAGCAGGAGTTTGGGAGGACGTAATTGGACCTTTACCATTTGTTTATTTTTCTTGGACCGCCCTGGCAGTTCTTCCAAAGTATTTCTCTCTCAGCAGAGGCACTCTAATGCCCTCAGCTGCTTATTTTGTCTGGAAAATTCAAGCACCCAGGATAATGATGACAACAACGGTAACATTTTGACTCCCAAATCCCTTGGCAAAATAGTTACATCATGTCTGGAAATAATTGGGCAATGACAGAATGGAAAATTTACAATGACTCAAACAAGACAGGGACGCTCTTAGTAATAGGGTTTTGTGTGTTCATTCTTCTGAACATGGCAGTTATTAGCACTACTGGGAAATTCTGGATTGACTTCCTTCGTAACTAAACCCCACTCTTCCCGATAGAAATATTGGAGAGATTTTAAGTTCCTAGACCAAGCTTTAGTATTAATCTAAAGTACTAACCTTCTTTATTAGTATTCCTGATCTTGTGGCATAGAGGATACAGTGGGACACCTTCTTCTACAGATCACTCAATCCTTGGCTTCTTTCCTGAGGTGATCAAATACATTGCTCTGGGATATGGATGCTTCATCCTTGGGACCTGGTCTTATAGCTAGAACTGACAGACATTACTGATTAGAGTCAGTGTCATACAATCATTTTAAAGATATTTCATACCATAAGACCTGTAAAAGGCACAGGACTTCATCTTGCCGTAGAGGAAAATGGTCGTCTTCTGCATTGAAGCTGAAGAAGTGACGTGCTGGTTCTGGCTGTCAGTGTGTATGTCTGCTTAACCGATGTTATCATGATCTATTTAATATTCAGTCTATGATTTCTTATATTGAATAAAGGCTTCATCTTGCACTCCAACTCCCAAGGCACTTTTTTCTGTGAAATTGGATCATTGCATTCTACCATGACCAAAAGAAAGTAGAGAAAATTGAGAGTCTAACTTGGGTTCTGCTCTCTAGATCTGTAGCTTCTAGAAAAGGAAGTTCAGTCCCACTCTGTTGAGTAGCACAGATACAAACTAGGATTATAGCCTTGTCCTGAATTCATGGCCCTAGAATTACAATATAATTTTGTCAAGCCTTAAAAATAATATTTTTAGGATCTGAATTATTTCAAAAGTAAAATCTGGGAATTGTAGAGAGTGTTTGAAAATATTTGCTGCTGCATGGCCATAGTCAGAATTGGTTCTTGGGGTGCCATCTATGGGGTTTGTGAGATTTTTTTCATATTTTTTTTTTTATGCAGTGTATTTCCCATTGGCTCTTACAGCCACAGCAGTTTGATGAACAGTGACATTATAAACCAACCCATCTAGTGAAGCTAATGCTGTAATAGAGGAAATCACTGCATAAATTTCATTATTTCATAAAGGATAAATTTATCTATGCTCGATTAATGGACACTGCTAAGTGCTGTCTCTACAGCAGCATCATTACTGGGGGGTGAACCTGTTGTGTCCTGGCCAGATTCCAGCCAAGTGATTACCTTCTTGCTGCCCTACTGCTTTTATTTCTGTTTGTATAGTACCACAGTCTATTTGACACTGTAAAATGACTGGTATAAGCAGGTGAGCAAGGCCCTACACTGGAGAACCTACAACCTCAGTGCCACAGCTAGGACAATAAAGTAAAATATAACAAAAACAAAACGTACACAAAGTGTGATGCAGTCTTTGCAGCTTGTGTCATGCAGCAGGTGTCTCTTTAGAAGTATTTTTCTATACAATATCTGCTTTAAAAAAAAGGTTTTATAGTGTGAGGCATAGGAAGTGGCTACAGGAAGCCATTTCAATTCTAACAGTTGTCATGGAAAAAAAAGGGGATATTGCAATGAAACAGTGAAAAACTAGAGAATAAAACTGGTAGAAAAGAAGGAAAGGGAGAACTAAGACTACAAAGGAACACCTTTTTTTCTTAATAGAAGGGAATGGGTAATCTTTCGTGACGTATATGAATACAACAAATGTGTTTCATGGTAAAGAAGGCAATATAATTGATCTTGCTAGCAGTGGCTTTCTGATTGAGAAGGAAAGGGAGGGTATCTATAAATGTTACTGAAACTGCAGTGCTGCAACACCAGAGAACTTAGAAGTAATACTGAGGGGGGGCAAGGAAAGGACAGGACTCCAGACTACTTCATTCAAACCAGAAAGGTTGTTTATATTTAGGCAGTATGCAATCCTGTTCATTTCACCACCATGGTGGTTTGAATTGCTGGTAAGAATGCCTCAGTGTGGAACTGATAAATTAGGATGTAAATCTGTGGTACAATCAGACACTGAGGAGATGAAGAACATACTTTACCTGGATTAACAGTTAAGTGGTGAATTTTACTTGTTTTGTTTGCAGTCTAAGCTGTAATGGTCACATCGCCATTCAGAAATGTTAAAGATGCATAGATTTACTTGTATATAAATGAGATGCAAGGATATAATTGAGACTCAACATTTGGTGTCTAGGAGGACGGGTTAGCTTTGACTGTTCCCATTCCTGTCTGAAGACATAGTTATAGGAAACTAGTACGTTTGCAAAAATAAAATAGCTTCTTAGCAAGTAAAAGAGTGAATGTATTGTTTGGTCAGCTCAGTTAAGTATAGAAAATTATTAATCTGTACTTCATTAAAGGGTGGAAAAAAAGGTATAAAGAAACATTTAACTATTACTAGCCAGATTCATGACACTGACTTTAATTGCTTTGCTAATCTCTTCACTTTGTATTTTGAATCTTGTATTTTGTTCTTTTTAAATTTTTTTTCCTATGGATACAATCTGGATAGATTAATGGTTAGGAGGAACACAAGGAACCTGCAGGCATATTTTTTTTCTGTTTTCTTTTGTTTGGTTTTTGGTTTTGTTTGTTAATTTTTCTGTAGAGTTATTTTTTCCCTCATTCTTAGGTGAAGACAGAGAAAGTGTTGCAAATTAGTATTTTAGCAGAGAAGTCTTACAGTTCTTTAGCTTTTTTTTTGTTGTTGTTGTTGGGTGTTGATAAGTTGGTATCAGGTGAGATGTAGTGGATTTGTGGGCATTAGCAGACTAGCATTAGTGGTCATTAGTCACCCAGCACATCCTGAGCATCCTTAAAGTATTAAAGTAAAGAGATTTTTGACAGACACGTTGCAGTAAGTAAGTTCATGGATATAGTTACACCTGACAGCCTTCAAATAGTCCTTGCCTTTTCTCGTGCCTCAGGACTTATTTCTGAGGCAAATAAATGAATAAAAATTAAATAAATATGAATATATATAACACTATGTATGTAATAACAGACAATCTTTAGGTCTGTGGAACGCTTTGAAATTATCAACCATCTCAGTTTTAATGGGAAGGTGTGTAAAACAAACCAGACATGAGCTCCTGGATGGTCTTGCAAAGTCCTCATAAACACCAAGAGCTCTGCACTCTTGTTTTGATGTGTTGTGGGAAGAAAAATTCGTGAACTGGCTTCAAAATGCACAGCATGATTTCACCTGCCCTCTCTCCTGTGGTGGAACTGTTAAGTGTGGGTCATGGCAAATTGGGGTTGAGAAGCCATTGCTGCACAAGAACCCTGCTTGTTTCCAGATCACTTCCAGTGATCCATTGATCTGTTTTGGGTCCGATGCCTTCCTGTCCAACATGGCAGGCAGGCGTGATCTTCAGGAAGCATTACCTTCCCTGAATAATAAGGTTTTAACTTTGTGAGTTTTAAATGGTTTTTTGTTGCTGTTTTGTGCACTGGAGACCGGGAGGCTCCTTAGTACGGTGACAAATCCAAACCAAAGGAGGTGGGTTACTGTTAAACATGCAACAAATGGATTGTTTGTCTGCCTCCTTTCCCCATCCCCCATGCTGCAATTGCCATATAGTGCATCTGACATCTGTCACATGACATGTGACATCCATGGAAAATTCCCATGGTAATTGGAACATGCTACGAAGATCATCATTTCACCATCTGTGTACTGAAGAAGCAACATGGTCCAGGGAACTGAGGATAGGATCAAAGCTCTTTCTGTTTATCCAGTACATATATTCAGACAGTTTTGAGCATGATGCTTATTTTCTCCATTTCATCATCAATAAGTGACGATGTAGGGAGCAGTTTTAATACCAGGAAGTTCTCATGGTTTATTATTTAATAGTTGAATAATATAGAGTTTTAACTTGGATTTGGGGGTTGTGGCTGAGTTGGTTTATATTTTAAACCAGTCTGAATTCAGATTTCTTTCTACATCAGTGATCATACATTACATTTATATGTTTTATCCTGCCACACAGAAAGACAGACAAATTACAGGGAAATGCAAATTATTGACTTTGATTCCTTTCCTATTAGCATAAGCTAGTGTGGGCAGTGATTCTTCATCATACATTTAGTCCCATGCTTCCCGCTCAGGTGAGAGCTGTGACTGCATCCACTGACATCGTGTGTCTGTTGATGATCAGTGAAGGTTCAGCTCTGAAAGTGTTTACCATTAATGCTTCCTTATGTTGTGAGCTGTTTTTGCATGACCATGTGTGTTTAGTTAACCCACTGAGTTCTCTTTCTTCCCTTTTTCCAAAGGCGGTGATACAAAAGTAGTTTTCTTTATTTTAGTTAGTTATGCTCTGGCTGTTAAGTGTGTTGAAGGACAGAACAGTGAGATAAAAACTACAATAATCAGCTCCTTGCACAGGAGAGCTGCTGGCAGAGCAGTTGTTTCAGGTGTCTTACTGCTAGTGGAACGTTGCTTATTTAGTGTTTGTTGGCATGAAAATTACAGTCTCTGAGACGAGAATGAAGAGTGAGACTTAACAACGCAATTTAGAAAGCAGTTGAAAGAGGATCCTCGTGTGCAGTTAGCATGGGTCTGATCCCATGTGGCTAAAACTTCTGATAAGGCTTGGAAAAATTGCATTAGCTAAATTATGTTTGGTCACTGGGCCAAATGGTTTAGAAATGAACACGTACGCCCTGTCAGAGGAAGAGGACGTTGTTATAATTAGACCTTGGGCAGAGTTCCAGGCTGTGACTCCTGACCTGAGCCGAACCACAGATGGGGCTGGGAAGCAGGAGAGGGATTGCTATGAGGAGCGGGTGTGTGGTTAGCTGTTGAAATGACAGCAACTTGTTTGTGTTGTGCAAAAGGGCAAAACAGTAGAACTGAGAAGAGCTGTGGGAGGGAGTTATGTGTAACAGTGGGATTCTCTCCAGAGAGAGATTTCCTATTGATTCTCACTGGGAGTGTATATATAGAAATACATAATTGGACATGTTTCGTTTTTACTTGCCAGAAGTTGAGAGGCAATAGAGCTTTTATTAGAAGAAAATCCCCCACCTTTTGTGATTTTCATAAATTTTTATGCCAGCTTTGCTATCAATTACCATTCAGAAAAATGAAAGTTGCTCTTTTCTTCATTTTCTTTGTTGTCTCCCACCCTCCTCATTATTTGGAAGCACATTTTTCCCAGATTTGATTCTAGACAAAGGAAAGGCAAAAGAGAGAGAAAGGAAAGGAAAATTTTATTAACTTGGAGGTAATTAGAAAATGTTTATTTTTTTGATCACCAACAAAAATAAAAAAGTTTTAATTCGTTATTAAATAGCATAAACCGTGCAACTTACAGGATTCTGAAGGACATCTAGTTAACTGGCAGGCTTAATCTTTGGAGAGACAGTGCTCCAACTTCGAAATTTCATTCATTCATTCATTCATTCAGTTATTCAAGTCTAAAATACCTGTGCTGGATTCCTCTGTAACAGTCCTCAATTGTTCTTATTTTGAAAGCATCTAGACACCTCACCTACTCACACAATTATGGTGTTGAAGCAATACAGAAGTGTTATTTTACCCATCTATGTTAGTATGAATTTCATGCCTGCTGCCTATAGATGGATCTGGAAAATGCCAGTGTTAGGAGTATGAGTTGTCCGATGGAATGATGCTTTGCAACAGCGAGCTTACGGTTCATGTGAGCTCTGCATACTTTTGCAGAGTAGTGAAGGCTAAGTAGCCTTGACTTGTACAAGTGTGGATCCCAAGGAACTGCAGATTCTGTAAAAAAAATCACAGTAACAAACATTAGCTTGTGTATTTCTCAGCATTATGGATGAAGAAAGCCTGGAGATCGACAGTCTCTTAGATGAACCTCATTAAGATGAAAGCCAAGTCATGAAATTTCAGTGCAGGACAACCTATGTTAGCCAGACCAGGGCAGTACTTACCCTGTAGAAAATGCTGAGCTTCACATCCATTCACATAGTACTCATTTACTGGTAAGGTACCTCTTTTGGCAGAGTTTATACCAAAGTCTTGATCTGAGCTCATAAAGGAAGATGTTATGGTCCTATCACTTCAATGGCTCAGCCAGTTTTTCCAAGGAGGATTCATTGTCCATGCCCTAAAGAATGCTGGTCCTTTGATGATTGGTGGGGAAGCCTTTAGACAGCGGGCCAGAGCTTGGTTACAGCTGAATTGATGCAAATGTATTTGAATTGCACATAAATCAGGTTTGTCTCATTGAACTGAGCTCCTTCCAAAGGAAAGTTTTGTCAAACTAATTGGTTCTAATCTCAGTCATGACCAGATTGCCATAAAGGGCATTGCACTTGGAGTAATAATACTTGAGAAGATGGTCTGTAGTGTACAAGTTTAACTTCCGAGGCTCTCTTGTGAAATCTTTTAGCAACTGAATCTCTTAAGTGTCCACTACTGAGAGGAAACAGAAATTGCCATGCACTTCATTGTGATAGATTTGAGGGCATTTCGGTTTTGCTGACTGAAGCTGTGTCAAAGACCAGTTCAGTTTTAAGTTGACCTTTGGCATCTCCTTGTGAGAAGCCGATGTTTTTATGAATGGGCTTTTGAAGCCAGCAACATCCTGCCCTAGTGAATCCTGCTGGGACATACCACCCCATGCAGAGCTGGCATGGAGAGCAAAGCAAAGTGGGCATGCCAGAAGACAGTACTTTTTACCAGCTTGCTTTCCTTTCAGCTACATGAGAGTTGCAGCCGATGCCCCTCCAGTGCATAAGAGAATGTGCTAGATAAATTAATCCCAGCACAGTGTAGGGCAGGTGATTCCTGCCAAGCACATGGTGCCATAAGGGTGGAGGTTTGGATGGTCTGGGCATTTTTTTTGTTGTTGTTTGTTGCTTAGGTTTTTCTTCAGTGAGCATGCCAATTTCTGCACAAAGCATCCCTGGAGAGTTCTGGCTGTGCTCTGTATGTTAAGTCCCACTATGCAACTGCTGTCCCGAAGGTGCTTTTCTTTGCACAGCTACTCAGTCTCTATGAAAGCTCAAAGCAGCCTTGTTCTGGCAAGCAAACAGACCAAAGCATTGTGGGGCAGGTTAGGGCAGCAGCTGCTCTGATGACAAAGCTCAGCTGTGTTGCTGCTGATACAGCATCCAGCATCCTGTGGTTTGGTTCACCTGCCACCTCCCTCCTGCTCCCCTGCCCTGTGCCCAGGGAGACTGGCTTCACAACAAGCTTTAATTATTTTCTGTCTCAGGATATGGCTTATTCTGCAGATTAAGTGAAAAAGTGAAGTCCTTAAAAATATAAAACAAATAAGCCCCTGAGCTGTCAAACAACAAGTCCCTTAAAAGGGCAAAATATGTGGCTCTCTGTGCACTGCACAGATCCCTCCTTTCAAACTGCTGGCAGGAGACTTCCTGTTTGGATGGGCCGCTCGCAAACGGTGTTGTGTGGTAGTGAAATCAGTCACTTCCCAGCTTCTCCTTCAGGCCTCCTTTTGCCTCCCTTTATACTCCTGATACCAAAGCCCCTCAAGCCTGGGTCCTGTCAAGATGGGATCTGGCAGCTCAAATGTAAATCTGAAAGCAGGCATTAGCACTGTGCTGTTTCTTCCCTGAATACATAAAGCAGCCCAAACTAGTTATGTGTGTTTGAAAATGGGATGGACAAAATGGTCCTACTGTGATAGTCCTGGCCGTGAAGGAATCGGGGAATGTTTGGTGGTCTGGCTCTGCAGTGGTGGAAAATTGATTGTTTCATTGTTTCATTGTTTTTGGTTTTTTTTTATTTTGGTCCAATGGGATATCTTTGGAAGGCTCTTCCATGTATTCGGGGTAAATTCCCCCATCCAAGCTTTTTTTCTTCTGATAGTTTCTTTCCTTTATTGCAGTAGTGAGGGAAAGGCCAGT
Organism: Ifrita kowaldi; assembly: GCA_013398055.1. NCBI lineage: Eukaryota > Metazoa > Chordata > Aves > Passeriformes > Cinclosomatidae > Ifrita > Ifrita kowaldi. The sequence goes on from VZRS01001948.1 coordinate 113,689, forward strand.
ACCAGCATTCCATGGTAGCACTCAGTCTTGGCTATCAGTCTTGGCTACTGAGCACTGCTGATAAATCTACCTGCTGGGAAATTCCCCACTGAGTTTGTAAAACCTTTTCAGAAAAACTGGGAGAAGTGATACTACACTGCCATGGAAGAACATGTTAATACCATATGAAGGCCTAGCTTCCTTCTCTAGCTTGAGTGTTTATTTTTCTCTTTTGGGTATCAGATCCTTCTGTCCTCTTCCAGCTGTTACTCCAGTGACAGCCATTGTAACTGCACAGAGCTGCACAGATTCAACAGCCTTGTTCATCATCTAATGTCTGTTGGTTTTGTTTTGGTTTTTTTCCCTACAGAACATGATCAGAAGATAGCATCATACACCATGATCATGGCCCCTCGGAAGAGGAATCGTCATGCGTTGGGGTTTCTTTGTTGTTTTGGAGGTAGCGACCTCCCTGAAATCAACCTCAAGGACAATAACCCCCTCCAATTCCTTGAGTTTTCTGTCCCAATCCCACCAGCAGAAGAGCTCAATGCCAGATTCGCCGAACTTGTGGTAAGTTTCTGCTGACAGAGTGACATATTTACAAGGTGGATGAACTCTTCCCTTTAAAGGAGGAGTAAGAGGACTTAAGGGATTTATTAGAGAGCTTCTATTGAAGCTTTTAAAAAAAACCTTTTCATTCTTGTATGACTGGTTACTTGGTAGGAGAAAGGTGGCAAACAACCACTTGATAGTGGCACTGGGTATAAGTACAACAAAATGTTTAAATGTGCTTATTTATTCCCATAGCACTACGCAATTCTCCAGGTGTAGGATTGGGCATAGTAGAAGGAATCTCTCAAGTTCTCTAGAGAGAGCTGTCAATTTCTTGTTTACAACTTTGGCATAAAATCTGCTGTATAGTATAATACAGTGGAAAATCTTAGGGTTTGCAGATCTATAAAAGAAGGACTATTTGGTTTTGTTGATGAGTAGCATTCTGCTGGTGAGGTATAAGAATCAGGTGACCATGCTAATTATGTTTCATCACATAGCTGCCTTTGAACCATTAAATGGTTCTGTTGCAGCAACAGCCATAAACAGGAAGAGAAGGAATTATTTCAGATGAACTTTGTTGTTTGCTTTTGTGGTAAGTGTTGCAGACTCCAGGAGCCAGACACTTGCTTTTCATGCCTGGCATCAAATGACTTCACTGTCTTTGTCTTCTTGTTCAGCCTGAATGCAAAACACAGGCAGAGGTCACAGGGCTGGGTTGTTTTGCAAACTGTGTCGCAAAGATGATGCCCGTTTGATGCAGCTGATTAGGTTTCTCATTGCCATTCTGAGATTAGAGTTTATGTAAAGCGTGATATCTGTAAGTGTATATATGCCTGAGGAGTGCAACTGAGGTGAGGAATAGAACAGAAAATATTGGATCTCAGCATCAGAGGAATTTGCCAATAGTCTTTCTATGTTACACTTATAACATTAGCCCCATAGATTCTTGTCCACGACCATAGCCTTGAAATGCTATAGCAATGAAAATAACCATATAATTTGCATATGCAATTGGAGGTTAATATATGGACAACTATAGTATGTCATACCAAATACAGGGACAGCTGTAGTTTGTCAGATAGGTGGTCTGGCAACCCAGCCCAGGCTCCAATTTCAAGATGGGGTCCCAAGCAGATAGCTAGGGAAAAATATAAGGTGTTGGAGACTGTAAGTTGTGGCCATAGGGTGGTCTTTTCCAGGATGCTCTCCAACCCTCTAACAGTTTTCAGCTCGAGGACTTCCTCAGTCAAAAGTTGTGTTCTGTGTACATAGTAAATTGGTGTGGATTTCTTTTCCATTAACTGTTTTCACTTCCCCAGCACCCATTAGCATTGTCAGTATTCTGTGGCAGGGGCACAGAAAGGAGTCAATAGGATTTGCAGCTGTTTCAGGAAGAATAATGTGTGCAGCAGAAGAGAGTCTACTTGCTTCGAGCTAATTTGCAAATGGGGAATCTCCTCTTATGGAAATATTTCACAAAATTTGGGTCTATATTTAGGTCGGTTTGCTTTCTGTGTGAGACTACTTGAGTTCCTCTTAGAAAATGCAGCTGTCTGACTGTGGAGAATTCCGCATGGTGACAAGAGTAAGAGTGTAATCTGTAATCTGCTCTGCTGACAATTTATTTCTGGATGCTGCTTAACTATTGGCTTTCACATGCAAAGCTTGAACTGCTGTACCAAAGTTCATCTCTCTCCAATACCCAGACCCCTTGAAGCATTCAAACCAGCCTTCCTGAAGACATCACCAACAGATGTGCTTTGCTCCTGAGCTTGGCTTGTTGAGCCTTGAACTTGTTTACCTTCGGGTCACAGTGAAAGACCTGCTTGAGTTGCTGCTGGGCTTTTGCTAACTGAGAAGGGTATCAGTTTTATGAGGAGTTTGAGAGTTTGTGGTGGTATTAATGATGCTTTTAACTTCTAGTTTTATGTCTGGCAAATACTGGTGTTCCATGTGCTTGCTTGTGGCAAAACAGCTCACAGCTGCCTTGTGGAAGTCTATTAAATGGTATAATTTATAATGTTTCTGGTGCAAAATTTAATGACAAGTATATGTGATGATCTGTAAAAATTTTTGGCCCCAGTAGTTTGAGAGTTGTTGGTTTACGCTATAACTTATTAAATGTGCTGACAGCATGTAACTGGCACATGTATTTCAAACAAATGAAGCCATTGAAATGAAAAGAGATCATATTCAGTTCTTATATTTAACGATAGCACCCTAGCCATCATTACAGGAGAAGTGAGCTGGGAGAGATAAGTGCTATTTTTCAGAAGGTTAATAGTGTACATCACACATTTTTATAAAGCAGCCAGATAGGATGGCAGTGCATGTCCACAGGAGTTCCTGATTAGACAGGTATCATGAGAGCTGTTAAGGGCTTTATGTGCCAGAGAACCTGGGCTGGAAACTGGGCTGGCAAAATGCAGAATTTGCCTAGAAGGGCTAGTTTGTCCACAGGTCCGGATTAATGCATGTTCTATGGGACACTAAAATAAAATGGGCTACATCTGTATTGACAGCTCAGATGAGATTTTAATTGGATTAGAAAGATTCAGTCTGTAAATGCACCAGTGTAAATCAGCGACCTGGAAGTGCCTGAGAGAGCTCTGTGCTGTGTGCTAGCTCCCTGCTGCTTATCCGTTAGGGTCTAGTCTGGGCGCACTTGTACTATATAAAAACCAGATTTGAGTGTAAAGCCTTTTGACCCAAATCCCCAAGTGAAATGATGACACCAACATCATCCGAGATCTGTAGCGAGAAGAGCATTTGTGTTAGCTCCCTGAAGCAGGCCCAGGGGGTATAGCCTCATCTCGCCATCTGCTCTGCAAAGGGTATAATGAAACATTGGTGTGGTTGAATGACTTTTTAAAAGCCTTGTTTTTTCCCTTGTTGCAGTTAAAATGTGGGGCATTTTCCCATGTAAGAGTTAATGACAAGAAAAGCTAAGCATAGCTGTGCTGGAGGTCTCCCTTGTGATGAATTTTCCAATCCAGTAAATATTCAGTATGTTTCTACCTCCCTTTCTAAGGAAAACTGGCATTTTGAGGACCAGGAGCATGTCCTCTTCTCCTGTTCTTGTGCTACTTAAACTAGTAGCACAAGAACATGAAAACCGAATTTGGACATGTCCATTTTTCAAGGGGAAGAAATTAGGAATGTGTTGGGGTTCTTTATTTGTGATGGGCTCACATGACCCGTTCCAGGCTTTCAAACTTGCTTGTGTAGTCTCCAGACTGAGGCAGATACACACATGCGAGCTGCTCTGTTTGGGAGATGCACCCAGACCATCCAGCTATGTAATGGCAGCTGCCTGACTGGACTCTGACCAAGGCAGTGACTGTGAGATGATGAGCTGATGCTGATTTCAGCTGAAATGCCTGCTCTTGTTCTCTTGTTGCCACTCAACCAGAAAAACAGTTCTAGGATGGATCCTTGGCTTTTGTGTTACTTGAAGCTGGATGCTGTGTTTATGCCTTGTCTGATCAATTGCAAAATTTAAACAGAAAGAGTTACTCCTGATAGGTCCCAAATTCTGTCTTGATTTATTCCGTTGGGAACATGTGCAGGGAGTAGGTCTGAATGAAGTCTGTGGCTTACGGTGATTTGGAATGATTTGGTTTGGGCTAAGACAGGAGATGATGTACAACCTCTCAGGGCATCTGCTGGCAGTGACTGCCTTGGGATTAGTGCAGTGGTAACAGTACAGGTAAGTCCTTATCGAAGTCTAGGTGCACAAAATACTAAGCGAATAAAAATATTTGTGGCCACAAGTTTTGCCCCTCAAAGGCCACTTTTGTGAAAGAGGACAGAACAGCTGGCTTTAGCATCTCCCCTTCAGTGAACAGGCAGAGAGAGTAGCTCTAGGAAGCAGCGTGTGTGGGCTGGTCCTGTACCTCACAAATTGTAAAACTGGCCCTACCTGACCATCCAGGCTGATGTGACCAGCATCACTTCTGCTGCCATTCTGCCATGTAGTGGTAAAGTGCTGCTGCAGATGGTGGTCTGTTGGCAGGCTCCAAAATGGTTTTGTGCCTGCTGGCAAAAATATCTATGCTAGGAAAATATGTTTTTCCTTGTACAGATTTATTGACTGAACAGGAACTACAGAAGAATCTGGGAGAACTATTGTAAGGCAAAGGGAAATAACTTTTTTTCGTGGAACAGCTTCTCTATGTCCTTGTTCGTATTTATTGGCAGCAGTGTATTCTTGTCACAGTGGATTCTGATGCTTTCTGCTCATTTTTAGAATCCTGGACTCTTCTTGATGATTAAAAGTGATGGGCTGCTTGACACTAAAGATTTTGCCATCTAGATCTCTTATAACAGCAACCTGATCCCAGACTGGAACTCAGATTATACCAAGAAGGGCGACTTAAATGCTGGAAATTCAGAAAAAAACAGAAAAATATGAAGAATGCTAGCACAGAGGAAAGACCAGTGTAAAGGGCTTGTGCTTTTGTTGTTTTTCTTTTTATTTTGCTAGTGACTGTGAGATGGTCATGGTATTTGAGAAGGTGGAGTGCAAGATTCTGTATTTTAAGATGCAAGGTCCCTGGGGAAGAAATGGAGGTGTCTTTTGAGTTTACGTTTTCAAAGTTGATTGTGTCATTATATCCTCCAAACTTGAATGAGTTACCTTCAGCATGTTAGATTCTTATCCTGGGGAAGATTTGAGAAATGCTTACTGTTATACTTTTGTGGTCTTATCTGCCCTTGGAGCATTCTCGCATTTAGCTCAGGTGGGATATTGACTGGAATTCCCTTTCCTGGTTTCTTTCTCTTACATTGCATTTGAACCCATTTCATTTTTAGTTTGGGGTTTTTTTCCTTTTTTTTTTTTTTTTTTTTAGTGTTTTCTCTGAGTCCCTAAGGAAGGGGTTTTGTTGACTTTATGGGTTCGCAAAAACTTTTTGTCCTTATTCCTATTTACCGTCTTCACAGGCCTTTCCAGAGCAAAACTTAATAGGTACTTTTGGCATAAAATCTAAAAGTCTGTTTTTCACAGCTGAGGAGCAGCATAAATACTAATGAACTCTCTATATTTGAAAAATGTAGAATTATCCAGCATCTGTTTTGGCCTGCCTTTAAACTTCTTCTTGTCCATTGAATTGCTGAAAGAGGTAGGCTGCTGCTCAGGTGAGGCAGCATGCACTCTTCTCTCTCTCCCTCTCTAGATCTAGTGTTCTGATCCTATTGCAAACCCCCAGATTTTGTAGAGAAAATGCATATGGAACTGCTGTGTATTCCTGAACAATAAGACCACTGGAAATCAAGCCCATATTTTCCCTGTAATATTGCCTGAGTGCAATTAAATGAAGATGGAAGTGAGTGCTGAATCAAGGTCTCTGTCCTTCCCTCAGCCCATGCTGGGAACCATGACTGAAACTGTAACCGTGGTTTATGTCTTCAGTACTCTGCAACAGCGACCACAAGGACATGGAACTATGTCCCTTCTTGACACAACCCTAAATTAAACTCTTAGTCTTTCATCTCATCATCTCATCACCTCTGATTTCGTTATATTTAGTAATGGCTGCCACAGCATCAGAGTTGGCGCACTTTCTGAATTCAAGATGAACTAGCCCAGGAATCTAGCTGGAAAGAATGGCAGCGATGTTAGTAAAGAGAAGAGAGAAAATAAGAATAATGTTAATTCCTTCTCCTTCAATCTCCTTGAATAAGAGGTGTACAGAGGAGCTCTCATAAAGATGAAAAAATATGAGGTGGAGATGTGGCAGGAGAGTCCAAGCAGCAGAGGCAGCAACTCAATATCCTCTGAACAGTCTGATAACTTCTGTAACCATGACTAGAATTTACAATGCCTTGGGTCACCTGAGGAAGGAGGATATCTACAGCAAGAAACCCATTGCTTTACTGTACCTTTTGCTCTTGCCTTTTTTGTTTGTCCTCTCCACCACAAGGGTCGCTCTTGGTTTTTCTGCACTTTCTACTAATCCCTTCCTAAGTAAATCAGTGTCTTCATCTTGTCCTCAAATAGCACTATGGAAGTAGCGTGATGTTAGCTACTGTTCTGTATGTTTCTGTGTTCTCTTGGTTTTGCAACACACCAGGCTAGTATTTGTGAGCACTTTAGTGCCATGTCTTGGTTTGAAAAGACAGGTGTCTGNGTGTTCTCTTGGTTTTGCAACACACCAGGCTAACTCCCCCAAACCCCAACATGCCAGAATGCTGAAAGGACTAGCTAGTGTTCTCTGAGTACATGAGCCATCCACATGACTGGTATCTATGCTAGTTCTCCAGCACAGAGGCAAAGGAACAGTGGGGTCACCATAGACATATTTCTATTAGCATTGGATGACGTGACCAGTAGCGTAAAGTTTGGGAAAATTCTGCTCTTTGCTTACTTTGTGAAGTCTCTCTAAATCTGTTCCTTCTCTACCTTAAAAGAGAGTAAAATTCTGTGATTATTGTCTTGTTTCCCAGAGGAGAGAAAGTTGATGCGAAAAGGAAGGAAAACAGTTTTATGTTGAAAGAAAGTAAGGTAAAGCATGGAAGTATCTGGGAACTCGTTTATTTATTTCGTCAAAGGAAGCAAAACAATTTCTGAGCAAGGCATCAGTTTGGCACACACTGGATAACATCCCTTCAACAGCCACAGGGAGGTGAGATCCAAACCTAAATAACTGCAGTAGTGGTTCCTCCTGCAAACAGCTGACTTAGAAGTATCAACTTCCCTTCATGCCTAGATCTCCCTTGCAGACCATTTAGTGTAATGGATACAACATAAACCTCAGATGAAAACTGGGCTTCACCACATTGAATAAATACTCCCATATATCACCCGTCCCACTCAAGCTTGCCAAGTCCTAGCTGTGGCAGTGTTCGCGAGGCCCCTTTTTTGGCTCTTCAACCTGCAAGAGTATTTATGTGGTAAAAAGTACAAGAAATGCTTCCATTGTGATCTTTCATGTGAATATAGACAATACATGTCAATGTATGTAGGAACAAGAGGGCATCAGCTGTGTTTCTCTGTTTTTGCTGATGAGCTTGAAGAACTAAGTTCCCCATTTCTCCTCCAACTCTCTTGTAATATTTCTGGGAAGCAGAGATGCAGAGTTGCCTGTTCTGTCTCTGGGCTCTCAGTATGGAGCAACACCTTTCCAGAAAAGTATCCTCTATGTCTGAGGCTTATTTAAGTCTTATTTTCTCATTGAAAGGTTGTGACTTAGAAAGACATGCATGTTAGGTTCTTGCTTCAACCCCCGAAGACGTGTCGTGTGTATTGATAACCGTATTTACTCTCATTTAAATTCAGGCATGTTACCAAGATCTGAGTGTTTAGGTTCTTAGTTAGTCTTATTATTAGTCTTTTGAGTCATTCTATCCCAATGCTGGGTTCATTTGAATACAGGGATTTACTTTCTGTGTCCCTTGCCCTGCATGTAAATCATAGTTTCAGACTATGGCTCTGAGAGGCCTGCAGCTTTGAGTTGTTGCTCAATGCAAATTTCTATGCAACTATGATTTAAAACTCCCTCTATTCTGTTTTGCCCATAAGAGGAAGTTTTTTAATTCTGTGTGCCCATCCCTCATCCCTTCTGTGCTTCTCTGTAGTTAATTAATCTACCAAATCTGTCAGGAAGTGTAATGCCAAATGCAATTGACAGCTGTAAGAGGTCCTTCATTTTTATTTGTATTTGATGGGCTCTGACTTCAGCAAACTAGGAGGCTTTGCTGACCTTGGCTCAGTGGAGACTCCCCACCCCAGTTATTACTTCCTTTCTTGCACTTAATGAGGATGCACCAGTGGAGGTTGTAAGAAAATGCTGCTGATGAGACCAAGGCAGAATTTTCCTGACAAGAGGCTCATAACCAGGAAGAAGACTTGGCATCACCCTCTGAGTAGAAGATGCTGTATCTGAAAGCAGAAAAAATCCAAAGCTTTGAGGCAGCAAATAACGTTCTTCACTGATGGTGGCCAGGCCACAAAACCTTTCTTTTCTCTTGGGTTAGTTTAGAGTTGGCAGATCAATATTTTTCATGCACTCAGATGCACTTGTCTTCTGTTATAACAATGACAGAAGAACTGGGTGGTTTAAGATTTCTCAAGCAAAGGGTGCTGAGGCTTGGGAGGTAAAAGCTCTTCATGGTATCAAAATCTGTCTAGTTAGGTGCAGAGTTCCTTTATGTTCAGCATAGTCCAAGATCGTAAGTACTCAGGATACCTCTTTTCTTTTTTAATTTTCCACACAGGGGATACCTTTCTTATTTTTCTTCCTGCTCTACAGAGAGACTTTTTCATAGTGTTGGGTCTGCTTTACATCTGTCCCATATGCAACACATGTGTACAAGTCCCTGATTTTAATGCACATACCACTACAAGAAGCTTTCTGTAGTTATTTGAGTCCAAATCCATAAGAGGTATTGCATTTTAGGCTTTGTGGCAGAGACAGCTTCCCCTTTCAGGTGCTCACCTACGTATTGATTCCTATGATAGGGGCAGGCTTATGGCACTGAGTGCAGCACCAGCACTTTCTCACTTTAGGCTCCCTTCCAGTAGGTGCAGCTGGTTGGCAGCTCCCAGCTCCCTGACCAGCTGTGTAAGAAGCAGCAGTCATGATGCTGCAAATGTGTGAGACACAGATGCTGTGAGAGGAGCGTGAGATGGGAGCCAGGTCTCACACTCCATGTCTGAAATCAGTAGGGTTGTGTAAACAAATGTAAATCCAGACCTGGTCTTAAGTGCGAGATTTTGGGTGTGAAGAAGCTGGGGGTATTACCAAAGTAGCTGTGCAGTTTTAAGGATTTTGTACAGGCATACATTGTGTTTTAGATCTTGTTGCTTTACTATAAAGCTTATGGACGGATGTACCCAGTGTAAACCAGTTCGATTTCACTGAAAGCAGTAGTGGAGTTACATCATTCTCCGTTGACTCCATTGTGACCTGTGTGGTATTTTCTGTGTCTGTGGTGGTTGTTGGCTTCTGAATATCCCAAGAAGAGCATACTGACTGCCTTTCTGTAAAGTGGGAAGGGTTGTGGTCATGGTTGGAATACTTGAAGGGAATGTTTGGGTGTGCTCTAAGAATGATTTACTTACAGTAGACATGAAACACCTGAGAAAGATCTCAGAGGACTACGTATTTTTAACAGGGTAATGCTGTTGTTCCTTGGGAGCAAGCAGGGAAATGCATGTACTACATCCAGAGCAAAAGAGGAGAAGTACTGGATTTTGGGAGCACAACAGATATGTAGCTTGGGATGCAGAAGGAGGGGAAAGAACAGATCTACCTCTAGAGGATGGATGTGCTAAGTTGTCAATCTTATGTCTTTCCTCTATGGAATGCTCAGGAGCTGTCATGATATCCTAACCCTGAAATCATGGATAAGGTGAATATGCTTGGTGTTCAGAAATCTTGGGTCCATGTGTTTGTAACACCTTTATCCTCTGATTTGATAATACTATCATGTTTTGGCATAGCTGCAAGTGTTAAGTAGCGTAACATAAAAAGAAAAAAATAAAATAAAGCTCTCCTCTGGCCTTTTTCCTTAGTATGGCATAATTAATGTTTGAATGGTTGTGTTCCACTGTGGCTATAACAAAGAGTCAGCAAATTTCTGGATTGGGCCTGAGGGCTGCTGAAGTGATAAAACACAGATGATATTGATAGCGGGAGTCATACTTGCTAGCTGGAAGGATCAAATTAACTTATCTTTATTTCAGCTCTCTGGAGCTTTTCCAGCTATACTTGGATGGATACAGAATAGCCAATTTTCTACCCTTCTAGAATTGAACCACCGTTCTCATATATTTCCTGCCACTTTGCCTGCTGACTTACAGTGGGCTCTCTTCAGTAGAAATAGCATAAACAGCAGCTGTACAGGGATGTCCTATTGCTCCAACATTTTGGAATGGCTTCTCTGAGTATGATTTCTGCCCTGCTGCAGTTTCTATCATTTAATTCTCTTTATTAGTGTCTTTTGATTTTCACAGTTGTATTTGTTGGCTTAGAAATCTATTATTAAGACCTCATCCCTCACCTTCTGGAGAGAATATTTGAATCTAGATTTGGTCTGCTAAGGAAAGGTGAGAGATTGTTATAAATCAGATGAAAAAGGTAATATGGGATGAGAAGGTGCCACCTGGAAATGCATCTATGAGAAATGACAGGAGGAAAGTACTATGTGTTGCAAAGACCATGTTGGCCAGATTGTAACTGGACAGGAGATTGTGATAAGGAGGTACAGTGTCTTCGAAAGTGTTGAAGAAAAAGACACAACAAATGAAGTAGCTGTGGTGCTGAAGGAAGAGTGAAGAGCCATTGCAAAGATGGAGGTGATACGGGATGAATGCTTGGCCAAGAGGATCTTTTGGCTTTTGGGTTTTTAGAGTGAAAGAACATGCATGGTGATGAAGGGAGGTTGAATGACAGATGTCTATTTCTTCTGCACCTCGTAGAGGAAGGGCTGGATCTGAGATGTTGTAGGAGGTGTGTTTTGATACTTAGCCTGATATCAGCAAGAAAGGGGAAGCCAGATCCAATGAAGACCTTATAAAATTTGCAGTAATTTATAATAATTCCTCACCTGAAGCTGGAGAAGCAGTGAAATTTTCCAGTGCAGAGAAAAGGTTGTGAAACAGCATGGGATGTAAGCGTCTTGCTGGATAGTAGTTATCCTTAGGGAGGTAGACTGTCTCTGGGGTTTAAGAGGAACTGTTAACAAAATAAGATAATTGAATGGAGAAGAAGATAACAATCATGAAGTATCATCTGTTTAATATGTTGACTAAGATTAGTTTCTGTAGTTGCTCACCTAGTAACACTTTATATCAGATATAATCATTGCTCAGATAGTGTATCATACAGCCTGAAGGAGAGTGGGGGAAAAGGGTTTGTAATTATGTCATGTCTCTGTGGATACGTGGATTCTATCTTCAAACAGCACTCAAGGTTGTTTATCGTTCAGGGGGCCTGCTAAGATGATTTGAGATTGCTCTTTCAGTATTGGAAGGAAATGGCCTCTTCTTGTCATTTGCCTGGTGTGCAAGACTCTGAGGTGGGGAGCACAAGGTGCTACAGGTGAGGTGGATGGAGTAGCACCTTTTTAGGGTACAGGGTTTTCAGGTCAGCAGTTTCCTGGCACATTCCTCCACACTAGGTAAGGGGAAGCTTTTGGTGTCACTAAATACAGGAGAGTTCCTTCTGTTCATCCTTCAGCACCAAGTGGGAGCAGCACATGCAAAGCAAGTGTCAGAAAGTGCTTTTTCTGTCACTCATCACACCAGACTGCCTCCACAGCTGCTCTGGTTTGTGTTTTTTGTTCTGAGGAAGTACAGACAGATGCCTTCCACCTGGCACTGGAACAGAGCTTTTAACATTAGGTACCTTGTTGTCTCTAAGCTTGATGGGAGGAAAACTTTTCAAGAATATTGCATTTTCCTAGCTACCCCTGCAAGTTTACGCAACTGAATTCATGCATTTCTGAGTTTGTTTGCCTTGTGTGACACAGGGAATAGTAATGCTTCTTAAGCCAGTTTTGATACAACATTGTAGCCAGATTGAAAAGGTGCTGAAAAGATGAAGCACGTGTACATTACAGGCAGTATGGGAGTCTTCCATTGGCAAATGTATCGTATTTGAAGAACTTGGGAGCAAATCTCTATCACTGCCTCCTGTCATAGACATTGCCCTGCTCTTATCTGCTTATTCTTTCTTTAGGGAGAATCTGATGCAAGACTCTACTGCCTTCCTGTAGACGCAGTGGTGTATGCAAAAAGGCCCTAGTCAACATTTGTATATTCTGTGCACTTTTACATTAAAAACACTTAAGGGCGTCTTTTAATTTTCCAGTTTCCCATCATTTGTTGACCACATAAAGGGCAAAACTGCCCACACTAACAGCCTTTGGAAAAGGTTAGCAGCGTGCACGACAGTGTTATGCAATGGTTTACTAGGTGGAGGCTTGAAGAATAACTTCTCCAAAGGAAATTACAAGGGGAAAGCAGATTGCAGTTTCACAGTTTGGAAGGTGTCCAGGGAGATCCCTGAGTCATGGAAACTCCATTGGGATTGCTTTAGTGGCTGTGTTTCAGCATTACATCTTTAATAGAGAGGAACAGCTGCACGAGTTTGTTGGTTGGTGTGAAGTTGTTGGTTTATACGTTAATGATGTGGGAGAACTTTGGGATTACAAATGCTTAACCAGATAGTAAATGCAATTATGATTTGTTGTTAGTAGACAATGCAAGGCACATGCTCATTTTTCTCATATTATTTTTGCTGTATTTTGTGAAAATTTCTGAGAATTTTTTTAGTAGAAACATTGAGAGAAAAACATCTTAGCTGGTGTTTTCTTAAGCCCAGTGATGTCAGTGCAGTAGTTTCTGTTCTGATTATCAGAATACTTGAGCGATGAGACAGGGCAGGGTGTGAGTGAATAACCAAATATACTGTCATGCCTTCAATTCACTGTTTGACTATGGGAATACTCTGTTTATGTGAGGGAAGAGAATTGTGGAATTTTCCTCCACTTCAACCCAGAGGAGATAACAGAAGCCTCATATGTGGATGATATTCTAGCTGGTCTGGACTGATTAGTGGTAAATACAGATAATCTATTTATTGAAGTAGAAGTTAGCAAATAGTGAAAAGGAGACTGATAAACTTCTCAGTCTACTCTGTGTCTGAAATCTGTGCTGTAGATTGTAGAGTGAGTCACTGTTAGAGGTGGTTAAGCTGAGAGGTTTAGTCTGTTACAATCTAAAAGAGGTAATTTAATTAATATTTTCCACTGGTGTAAGTCCACTCAGTTTGATGGAGTTAGGGGCATTCTGATTTCTGGTTTGCACTACCAAATTTGGAATAATAACTCAGAGGACAAGCGAAGAACTAAAGCTAGCTTCTGGTTTTGCTTTTATCTGTGTAAACCTGAACTTCTGCCAAAAATGATGTTGATTTACTGGAGTTCTTTTGAGTTTACCCTGCATATAAGCTTGAGCATGTGTTTCTAAGCTGCACAACCAAAGCTCAACAAGATGTTAATTTTGCTCATTAAATTCTTAACCAACCTTTCAGTTCCTCCTGCCCTTTTACGTAATATTTTATCAGAGATTTAAAGGTCAGCCAAGCTCTGACTTACCCTTGTTTTCCTCTGTAGGGGCATATGGCAAATAGGATGCACACAAGAGGATAAAGCTGGGAGGGAGGAGTAGGTGGCACTGGCGCCCCTGGAAATTCAGCCTGCCTTTGGCACAGCAGCATCAATCCCCAGCCCACATTTTGAAGGTTGAGCCAGCAGGACTGTGTTTGGGCAGGAAGCGATCAGAGAGGTGTGTGCCTGTGTGCTTTGGCACAGTCCAGACTGTGAATTGCTCCAGCCTAGGAACCTCCTCTGAACTCATTAGTATTAAAACAGAACAGAGAGGACTTTGTAGGGAGGGAGAGGGTGGGGAAGCCGGAAAGGTAGCAGTTTAGACGGCAGTTTCCTAATAACCTTTCCCACAACTACCTTCCCATACGGGGTCTCAGCTAGAGGACCTTGGCACGAAAAACAAACCCTGGCACAGGGAGGGGGAAGGGATGGAGGAAATGAGGGGAGGGGAAGGAAAGGAAATAAGGGGTGGAAAATGGGCACTGTGCTGAAACAGCCGATTTTATTTTTATTTAGTGTTATATATGCTGATAGTATAAGGTCTGTTTGAGAGAAGTATTTGGTACCATGTGTATAATCAGTACGTGGAGGTAAATTTGGGACTTGTACTAGAGGACTTGTAACCTGTCACAGTGAAAAAATTTGTCAAGGAGAGGTATTACAGCTGGAGTTCTGTTAGGTGTTTTCATTTAATTGACTGGATGGTGAAATACAGAGCACATCTATTAGGAAATTATCATCAATGTGATCCAGGAAACTCCTGTATTTCTTATGCCCTGCTGGATTGTCCCTCCAGCAAATATTGGAGTGGTTGAAGTCCCCCAGGAGGATCAGGGTTTGTGACTGTGAAGCTGCTCCTGTCTGTCTACAGAAGGACTTCCTGCTCAGGCAGCCCACAGCAGACTCCCCTATAAAGTCACTTGTGCCTGTCCTCCCTTTAATCCTGACCCATAAGCTCCTATTCAGCTCCTCATCCATCCCCAGGTGGAACTCCATGCATTTCTGCTGGTCATTGTCGTATAGGGCACCACTGCCTCCTCACCTTTCCTACCTGACCTTCCTAAAGTGCTTATGTTCTTCCATTCCAACTCACAAGAGCCATCCTACCACGCCTCTGTGATGCCAGTGAGATCAAAGCCCTGCAGGCGTGTGCACATCTCAAACTCCTCTTGTTTATTCCCCATGCTACGTGATGCATGGAGGCATTTTAGCAGGGTCTCTGATGACTCTGAGTTCCTGGCAGCAGTGCTTGGAATTCCTTTTTGCTGCTCTCCAGGTGCTCTCCTGCTGATGTGTGATCCCTGTCTAGTATCTGGGCATCTCTTGCTGGCACTGACGTCAAATTGGTTGGAGTGGATGGATTGAGGATCCCCTTCCCCAGCAACTTTAGTTTAAAGCCCTCTTCACCTTCGTGGCAGCCCTCTTCACCATCATAGCAGCATGATAACTGAAGATGCTCTTCCCCTCCTCTGACAGATGGACCCTGTCAGCCCCAGCAGACCAGGTTTCTCGAAATGAATCCCATGATCTAAGTAGCCGAACACATAGCTGTGGCACCAGTCCTGTAGCCGTTAGTCGATTTACTGGATTGAACCGGCCTTTTCAAACCCCTTCCCTTTGACCACAAGATAAAAAAGCTACCTGCCCTCCAGAGTCCCTTACCACAGCTTCCAGAGCTCTGTAGTCCTTCTGGATGCTCCTTAGACTGCTCCTGGTCATATCACTCGTGCCCACTTGAAACAGCAGCAGTGGATAATAGTCAGTAGACCGTACGAGGCTTGGTGGTCTCTCAGTGATATCCCCAATATGAGCCCTCAGTAAGCAGCACATCTCTCTAGAGTGTGTCACTAGGCACATATCCATACTGTGGATATGTTAAAAGATAAGCTTAAAATATGGTGGAAAATTTGTGTGAAAAAATGAAGGCATTCAATGCAGACAGTTAAAACTCCTTTTATTAGCAAGTCTAGTAATTCAGGATGGAAAGCAGCCAGGTACACTTTTTCAAAGAAAAAACTAGGGATTATAGTTGAGCATGAGTGACCATAAGTCATGCAGGTTTTGAGGGTTTTTATAAAAAAAAAAGTCATTGACTATATGGAATATGTGGAGTGTATAACCGGAAGTGCAGTCTGGAAGATGCATGAAATAAACTTTGCACTCAGCTTTGGTAAGGTCTCAGCTGGAACACTCTCCCTGCTTTTGAAGAGTGCAACTCAAGAAAGATGTACTTTGACCGGGTGGAGGCCAGAAGTCAATTAGAAGAGGAATGAGAGATCCAGAGGACATAGCCTCTAAGAACGACTGAAAGAGATGGATTTGTTTAGCCTCAAGAAAGGAGACTGAGGAGGGACATTATGACAGTCTTTAACAGCCTCAAAAACTGTTATCAAGAGGAAGGAAAAAAATCTGCTTACCACGTTAGTGGTTGATAGGGCCGGAAGTAATAGGCTTAAATTGCAGCAGCAGGGATTTAGATTAGCCATGAGCCTGACTATTCAGTTTTCATCCCTGTCCCACTCATTGGGCTCATTTAAATTCACTGACATGGACATGCAGCCCACCTTAACAGCAAAAGCAGTGGTGATAGACAGCTGTTTTACATTACTGTCCTCATATGCCCGTCGTATCCATGGAATGTCCCTCTTGCTCTACCTGCATTATAGGCCTGCATATGGGAGTGCATGTCTGAATCTTGATCTTCCTCTCTCTAAACACCTGTGTGTGTTTTTGCGTGAAGAGGTACTGGTTTTCCTCATTCTTTCTCTTTCTGTTTGGCCCAGCAGATTGTTGTCTCATGCATGTGGTTTGCCTGTGAAGGACAGAAAAATGAACAGCAGATGCTGTTTCAAGTGGCCTGTGAGAGGGGATTGCCACAATAGGCCTTGCTGGTTATGTGTATTTGTGTGCTGTCAAGTCACAGAGAACTTTGAGGAGTAGGAGAAGGACAGGATTTAGCTCTTCTCCAGGGAACAAGGAAGCAATTAACCAGTGATTAAGAAGGGAAAAAGAAAGCAGTATAATGAGAGGTGTGTTTGGGGGTGAGAGGGAGGCCTGTTAGTTGACTTTCTGTGTGAAGAATTTCTCTACCAAAAAGCAGTGCCCTTGATGGATGAAAGTCTTAAGGCTGCTGCTAAGCCTTAAGAATGAGTAACTTCTGTGTTGGCAGGGTAGAGGAGAAACACATCTCTCAGTATGTAAACATCAGGTGCTTTCTGTCTTGTACTGTTATGACTGAGAATCAAGAGATTTGGGCCCCTAGTACTGAAGGCTTTTTAAAGCTGCAACTTTTTGAAAAAGCAAGGAGGAAAAAAGAGTGTAATGGGAATCGCAGCCTTTTGTTTGTCTGCTTCTCTGCTTTACAGTCAGATCCGTGGCGGTAGCTGAAATGTAAACATTGCTTCCTCTGCCAACGGGCTGTGTTAGCAATTCATGTGTGCACAGAGGTTTCCTAATGCACAAATGTAATGATACAACATTGTGGGCATGGGCAGACATTGTGTGATGTGCCTTATGTGTATAGTTCTTGTGTGTGTAAGGTGTGAGTGGTGTACATATCTGCACATATGCATACTATGTGTGTGCAAATACATGGGAACTCAATGATGTTTTACTTTGATGCACCTAATTCTTATCAATTGTAAAACTGATCAAAATGTTACATGCTTCTCACAGTGTGCTGCTTCTGTGCTCACAGTGTGCTGCTTCTGTGCTTCAGCCTACAAAGGCTGCTTTTCATACAAAGGGTTAGTATGAGATGGAACAGTTCGAGGGGAGGGACTGGCTTGTTTTGGGTTTCTTGCTTTTTCTTCATGGGTTATCTGTGGACTTAGCCCATATATCAGGTGCCCAAGGGGGAGCTTTCAACCAATGTGTTTCACCTGGAGATGTGCTGGCTGTGTGGGTGGTAATGCTGTTGACTGATCAAAGACTTTTGGACTTTTGTGCTGTTCACTGCTCCAGTTTGTACTGGAGTGTAGGTGGTTTGTACAGTCAAATGAACCTCATTCTCTGGCGGTTTGGACAGGCAGTCTTTCAGAATGTCTCATCGACCTCCTCAGCACTGGAAATGAGCATCCTTCCGGCAGGCTACCTCTCACGTGTCAGCCTGGGGAGCTGGAATGAACAAAGCAGTGGAAGGAAAACTATAGGGGAACAATCCTATACTGTCCCCTGGAGGTAGACACAGTGATTAAATAGGGAAGGTTTATCTCTTCTATTTGAAGGATTCATAAGTTCTTTGCAAAGAGACTGAGATCTGAGTAAAGATTGTTTTGGTTCATTACTTTATTCATTCACTGCACTTATCTCTGAAGCAGCTTTTTGGACAACTGCCTCTGGACTTATGACGAGAGCATTTCCGCTACTCCCTTTTTGGTGGGCACAGCTTGATTGTGAGCCACCAGAATAACCTGCTTGTTATATGCCCATGAAACCTGGCACAAGCAGCATGAACAGAAATATAAATGTGCCTGGGGCTGTTGTTAATGTGTAAACGTAGATTTCAGTCATGTGTTAGCAATGTGGTCCTACTCAGTCCATTTTTTAAAGTTGTAGAAGTTATGCTGGGTAGGATTCTCTATTCCAAAAACTTGTAGTGTGCTGCTGACAACCTTGCCCCAATCTCTTTCCGCTGCTTCTCTTTCTTCTAAAGTTCCAGGCATGTCAGTGCGTTTTATCCCATGTTTGCTTGAGTAGCACTTCAGCATTGATTAACCCACCATCAGCTATCCCCTCGAAGTGGTTGCACATGAGCATGAACCTTCTCTGCGGCCTGCCAGTGGATGCTGGATAGGATCCCACGGTGTGTCATAGCTGTTGTTTACTTTGTACAAGATTTAAACAAATTCGTTCAGAGCCTAAGGCCATCAGCTGTGCTAAGCCACTTGGGAGCATTGGTGGAACTGGTATGTGGCCTCTTTGGGGACATGGTGGCAGACATCTATATGAATGACCTTGGGGAGCCTGAAGCTACAGCTATCATACTATACGGGGAATTTATACTGGCACAGTACGTTATAATTAATTTTGTAACTTGGGTGGGTTTGATGCTGTTAAGAGACTGAGAGAGAATGATTGGTGAGGTGGATGAGGGAGAGTGCATTTGTACTTGACAGGTGAAAAAAGTCAAGGAATGAGAAAAAGGTTAATGAGGGGAAAAAGAAAAGGTAGATGTGTACAAGAGAAAGAAAAAGAAGGAAAAGGAATATGAACAAGAAACAAGGTAAGAGCAGTGCTTTAAACTAAAATTCATACATGCAAGGAATAATGAGAAAATGAACGTACCCTTGGAACCTAAATTTTTGAAGTGAGCATTGCAAGCAAGTTATTAAAATATATAGTCTTCAAATTGTGAAGCTCGTCATAGAGTGTGTAAAGGTATCTGGATATACTTCCCACTGTCTCAGTTTGCCCCATTGGATGAGTCACAAAGAACAATTAAGGATAATGCAGGTGTGATGGAGCAAACTGCACAAAAAATTGTTGCAAATACCATTGTTATCACCATCTTGAAAGGGATATTAACTCACCTGTATCACAGAATCAGCCAGGTTGTTTGAGGCAGGAAGTTGGGAGGTGTTTGACCATCTAACAGAGCCGTCTCTGTGGCTTTGTATTTTGCGGGTTTTCACACAGCCTTCTGTAAATTTTGGTGCTGATCACAGGTCAGATAACTGCTGCTCTCATCTGTTCTGGAAGTTCTTAAGTTTCCATTTTGAGTTTAACAAAGGAGAGTAGAGTTTCTGGGGAGCTTTGCCAGTTTATGCCACCTGTAGATCTGTTTCCCATGGAGCCTGTTAATGCCACGATTTAGCTGTCCTTTTGCTTGAGTACCCATCAAGTAAGTGAGTACCCATTGGTTAAAGAACCAATCAGTGCAACAGAGCTATAATCAGACAGTCAGAATAGGCATCTCTGAACAGTGGAAGTGTTGAAGCCTATTTGCCTGTGTGTTATGTCTTAGTGTTGGATTTTGTGGTGTAAATAAAGACTGATTTCATGTCAAAGCTATTCCATTTGAGGATGATAAAACATTTCATTTTTTAATAATGCTTCAATAATTGCCTAAATATGTTGGAAGGCAAAAATAAACTTAAAAAATCAGAATATGCTTTTATATGTCATTAATGTCTCTCAGTCATAAGAATATCAATTAAATGTGAAACGCAGGCTGGGGGCGGGATGCTTATAGACAGGATATTCTCCCAAGAGCTCTGTAAGAAAGAGAAGCCGTGACCTACAGGTAAAAATTAAAAGTGTAATGCAACTCTCTGTATCTGAAATTATAAGAATTTGGTTAAACAAGACAGTTATACAACTGAACATAAGAAAATAAGCAAAACTCCTCTTCCTTCTAGCGAATATTCGTTATGCCCATATTAATCAAGTTATTGCCTGCAGTATACATATCATATGAGGATTCTGGGTTTCATAATGCTGGAAATGCTATGCATGACTCATTAAACATTCATGAAGACAAAACAAAACATCAACAACAACAGAACAACCCACCAGACTGCAAAGGTTGGTTGGTTGGTTGGTTGTTTTGGTTTGTTGGTTTTTGTATTTTACAAAATGAAGCAGCTGTCTGATCTTAAGTCAGAAACTCCCCAGTGACCAGTAAGTCCAGCAGCCAATGGACTGGGGACAAGTAGAATGAGAAACTGAAACTGAGGATATCTCCTCCCATGAGTGTCCGGATATCCCATGTTTGGGGCTCTTGGCCTCTGTGATTCTGACTTCAAATCAAGGGATGCTGGAGTCCAGAAGCTGTGATTCTCTGTGTGCTTACAGCCTTGAGGTTTCTCACATAGAGAGGCAGGCATGTTGGTAGGTGTTGAGGGTTCTCCTTTAACAGACAGGTGGGTCTCTCTCCTAGTGAACCACTCTTCTACATTACCAAAATCTCACATTTTCTCTTTATTAATTTCATTTTGTGTCACTAAACAAAGTACTGCCCTGTCTAGGTGAGAAACGCTTTTCTGGAGCTTTGAGTATCATTGCTGAGCTGATGGCTGCCCAGCATCAAATCCAGCTTCCATGCTTTGATGAACGTTCCCAAAAACAAGGGACATAAAGTGGTTTTAAATCCTGCAAAATACTGGATTTATGTTTCCTACCCATTCCTCCTTCTTGTTCCGTTTCTTTCTCGCTGTCTCTTATTTCCTTGGGTTGTAGCCATTTTGAATGGAGGCCATCTCTTTTGGCCTGAAAAGTGGACTGGAAGTATTTGAACCTCAAATCCAATTCCAGTTCTTTTTAAAAGTTTTATCATTGAAATTCAATCTATGTAAGTAAATAAAATGTACACAAAAAAGTGAAATTAACTGAATTAACTACCACTAAAATAAAATAGGAAATAAATAAAGGAGAGAAATGTAAGCAATATTAACTGGGGATACTTTACATCTTCCTCAGTCCAGCCTGGCAAATATCCTTTTAATCTGTGTTTCATGCAGCTTGGAAGGATTTTTAGAGCCAGGTGGCTGAGCTCCATTGGGCAGGGTCACGCTGACATGAATTGCTGGAACCAAGCTGCCCATCCAAGGTGTAGAAGTGGACTTACTATGTTTCTGTTGGGCAACTTGCACAGGTGCTGGAGGAGGGAATTTTCCCTGCTTTGTTCTGACTGACCCTTTTTTTCTTGCCCTTTACATTTGCTCCCTGGGCATTCAGTCGCATTGGCTCCCTTAGTCTGGCTCCAACCCCAGTCTTCATGACTGCATTCAGTTGTCGTTTTTCCCCTTTCCTGCCAAATTTGACAATTCCTTTCTTTTTTCAGTAGCCCCTTGCCATCACTGAGCTGACTCTACAGTCTGAATTTCTGTATGCTGACAGATCTGCTTCTGTCATTGGGTCAGAATTGACAAATTTGGTTCATGAACCAAATTATCTTTCTGAAATTTATTTTTTCTGTTGTTCCTCCTGCTTTCCTCCAAGGCAGCAGGTTTCCTTATGTGCCAGGATCTGTTAGGATCCTGGGTCAGACCAGAAAAACAGCCTGCCTAATTCAGGGTCTTCTTTCTTAGCTAGGTCCGTTGTTTTCCTGTGCAGTCACAGTGATCTTCTGTTCATCTTTTATAGAATGGGAATGGAAGAGGTAAAACGATTTGGAGAGTTCTAGAAGAAGGTCTCATGTCTCTTGTATTTTGCAGAGATTTCTTGGAATTTTTTTAGGGTGGGTTTTGATTGATGGTGTAGGTAGATGAGGACATGCAGGCCTCTTCAGTTCTTTCCACTCCTTTCTTCTTAGTGAAGGAGCACGCTTGCTGAACACTAACTTCAGGAAAGGGAGTTGAGGAGTTTGACAGCTGCTTTGCGTTCTGGACATGTTTCTTTCCCTGCTGAGTATTCGTGTTTGCTACCTGCCCATCTGATCTGGGGGTTAGAACCCAGCATTTTACCTCCTAACAAAGACAAAAACTAACTTTCAAAATTAAGGGTAAGCCTATTTCCATGTGCTATTTTCCAGGCAGGTGTGTTTGGGTCCACCTATGGGGTCCCCTTATCCCTGGAAACCCTGAACAGTTTCCTTGTTACTATGCTACCTGAGCTAATGTGATGACTTCTAAAGTTCTTTCAGCTTCCTCTAACCTCCTCACAGTAATGTGGGATGCACTATTTTCCTCTCTGGATCTTCCATCCTTTCAAACTAACTTTCTAGGCCTCTGTCCTGAAAAGCATGTCATGTTATCAGGATGCAAAGTTATGTGACTGGAAGTTGCATATTCTTGTTGTCCCATTGAAAAGCAGATTTATCTTTATATCCCTGATACTGCCAGTATCCAGGGCAGTGTCTAGAAGCTGCAGGGTCAGAATCCTGTCCTCAGGGTGGTTTTAGTCAATAGGTGCATTCTTTTGATGAAATGGTTGTCTTGAACTGTTTTGATTGAGATCTTCATTCAGTTTAATGCACAGCTTCTGTGCAGAGCTTCTGCTCCTTGTCTGATCTGCCAGCAGACTCCAGAAAGTGCACTACGGATTAGAAAACCAAGTTAGCTGCACTGTGTTAAAAAAAAA
>VZRS01001948.1:136382-172887 GCA_013398055.1 Ifrita kowaldi
AAAAAGTAAGATCATTCATTAAGCAAGTCGATAAAACAATCATATTTTTTTCTAAGAATTCAGCTGAGCCCAGACTGCTCATGTGTATGCTGGCCTCTATGGTGGTTCTTCCAAACCTGGCCTTTCTGATTCCCTGTCTGCCCCTCCTTTCCCTTCCACATGCTTGACCTCTAACAGCATTCCTTTGCTTGTCTTAAGGCCTTACATGTAGTTTCACTCTCCCTCTCCCCCCAAGAATGTGATCCTGGCCTGAGTTTTCTAATTGTGTATAGCAAGGATAAAACTCCTTGCCTCGCTTGGCTGCCCCCTTGTTTGGAAACTCACACTAAACATTTCCACATGGTTTGCACTCTTTTTGCACAGCTATTTTTTTTTTCCTTTAAACTTCTTCTTGTTTAAAATAACCCTCCAGCTTCTTCTACCTTGGGCTGCTGGCACTGACCTCGCCTTGTTACTGTTTGCATTTCTTTTGTACCTTTTTGCAGCTTAAATCTCAATGGGCTTTTAAATCTGTCAGCAGCCGCTACCAGGCTCAGTGTGCAATTTTGCTCACTGTTTTCACAAGTTTCCCAGCCCTGAACGCTTTCCAAATGAGCCATTGTTGGGCTGAGTTAAAGAGGTATTGTCTCTGCTTGGACAAGGTTAGTGTGGGTGCCAGAATCTGTGTGTGCAGCGTTTTAGTGCCACAATGTCATCTTGATATTGGACCCCTGGACATTTCCTTCTCCAAATATTTCAAATATACAGGGAAAAAACCCAAACCCCTGCCAAAACTGATTCATTGAAACATTAATGGAAGATTTTCTTTATATTACTGAAACTCTAATTTAGACGTCTTCATCTGCCCCTGCTCATGCAGTCTGCTTGCACTGAAGACCATTCTTTTTTGTTTAATTCCCTTTATTAGCACCTAAAATTGGCAGCTTTGATTGGAGCCCTTTTCTGGTCAGTACTGAATTTATACAGAGGAAGTAGCAGTCTCTGGTTTGATAGTTTTAGAGACGTGTAGGAAAAGAGTCTATTGTTATTCACCTTTTACAGAGGAATAACTGAAGCTGTGAAATTTGACGGTCAGTTCCAGATCACAACATTATCGTTCATTTTACTAATGTAAGTTTGGCTCAGCTATAAGAGGGTATGTTCTACTGAGCTCACTTAACAGAGACTGAATGTGCTGCTCTGATCAACCTGATGTGACACTGTGGAGTTATGTCCTTTATGTCTGAAATGCTGTGTGTCTTTGGTGGGGACTGTGTCGTTTAAAGGACAAACCTCTGGAAAAACATTTCAGCCTGTAGGTTGCTGATGAGAGACAACTGTCTCATGGCTTTTGCCTGAAAGATAGAGAAATTCAACTATTTCCTTTCTATGGAAGAGCAATTTGGTACTGCTGGCCAGGAAAACAAGATGTATCAAACTTTTAGCCTTTCTCATAAGGAAAAAGGAAGTGTCATAAAAAGTGTCTGTGTCACATAATCCAGTGCTTTGAGTTTTTCACTTCATCCCTTTCATGTGATCCTTCCCATCCTTGACTGGTCATTAGTAATGGAAGTTTGACATGGGAGTTGTTCAGGCTGCCTCTCTTCATAGGTTATGCTCTGACAGGGAGAACTCAAGGTAGCAAGGAAATCATCATGAAACCAATGATCTTTGGAGTCTTTGGGAGACACTAAGTCCTCTTGATCGAAGGCTAGTCAAACATTTCTGATCCAGAAGCCTCTCAACTTACTAGAAGTTACCAATGCAGCTGTTGACTGGTTTTTTTTCTGTTTTTCTTTTTCACAATCTCCAGGATGAATTGGATCTCACAGACAAGAACAGAGAGGCTATGTTTGCACTCCCTCCAGAGAAGAAATGGCAGATTTACTGCAGCAAAAAGAAGGTACTACTGTTGTCCTCACCAATAAATTCTGTGTGCATGTTCATAATTGCATCTTGATTTGAGCTTTGTGTTTATCTACTGTTCACTCAAGAACATGAATGAGTGATGGAAGGATTTTTATCAGCATGGATATGGCACAATTTTCTGATATGTAATGTATGCACATGTGATTTCTGAAGAGAACATAAACATCTTAAAATAGTACACTGTCCCATTTTGAACCTTTTACATGTTTGGGGTTTTTTTTATTTTATTGTTTGTTTGGGGCCTGTGGTTTGTTTGTTTGTTTGTTCTTTGAGCTGAAAGAACAACTATCATGGAAATGCATTAAGGAATTTTTAAAAAGTTTTTTAGGTTGCTTAAAATAGAAAAAGTACTGCTGAAGTCTTTCAGGATGTCTTCAAATACCTATAACAGTACACAATAGTGGTTTTAATTGTCTTAAAACTTGGTAGTTAATTATTCCTGAGTTTGTAGGAAATGTTTCACATTGCACTGGAAAGCGAGGAGCACCTGCTCGTATCACTTTCCATGTAACACTTCTCCATTCAAGATATTCAAATTTCTGACAAACCAGTAAAGGGGCAATAAATCAGAGGCTGATGAATCACACTAATATTTTGTCACTGGCAGAATGATGGCCAAGTGAATGGATAAGTTGTATCATTGCTGTGAAACTTCTAAACAAGGAATTTCTGCAGTAATGGTGCGTTGGAAAAGTTTTGCTAGGAAAACTAGGAAATGCACAGTTGGAAATGAAGATAACCCCAATAGCATGTATTTATTGGCCATAAATGTTAGGAGGAAAAAGGTGTGGTGTGATTGTTGGTTTGTTTTATTTCTCAAATGTGCTCTATGAGAGCATCAGTATTTAAACATAAGTCTGCATAACAGAAGGTGGAAGAGGAGGTTTAGATTTCAATACTGAACCTGACAGACTAAAACCTTGCTCATGGTCCTTCTGGAGGCTGTGCTTGCAGCCTTTTTTCTTCCAAGTGGGGGCAGTGAGCTTTCTTACCGTATAATTAAAGAAAACCAGTCCAATCAGGGTGTTTTGCCTTCAGGGTTTTTTTGTTTGGTTGGTTGGGGTTTTTTAACTTCACATGGGGGAGTTAATAGAAATAAATTACTTACAGTAGTTTTGAGCTAGAAATATCTCAAAGCTAGAAATAGTGCACAAGAGCAGTCTAGGCTCCATTGCCTTCAATGCTGTCTCCATTCCTTTTTCCTGCTTGTACACAGAGCTTGCAAGTGGAAGGAAGGTGCAGGCTGCTGTGATTAATGTCTGTTTTACATTTTTGCTGGCCAGCTTGGCTGGATTTTTCAGCTCTGGTGGGAGAGAATCTATTTGTAGCTGTCTTAGAGACATCTCGCCTCCCGGACCAGTCAGCCTTGGCAGGAAGATTTGTACTTTAATGTATTTAATGTGTTGGTTGGATTCACTCATTACATTGGGGGTTTTGTTTTCATTGGGGTTTTTTGTTTGTTTGTTTTCCCCTGTGTTTTTGTTATGGATTTGCATTTGTGGATTTGCTATAAGAATCTAAAAGATTTCCAAAGTTAAAGAAGCTGCACACTAGAAAGTCTTTATAATGCATTTATAGTGCAACCTCAGTTAGCTGGACTCCAGCTATCCAAAATGATGTGCTAACTGGAATGGGATACCATTGCCAGATGTCTATTCATTACATTGTAGATACTTTCAATTACTTGAAACCTTAACTGTCCAATGTTATTCATTGTTTCCGTCACAGGCAGTCAGATGATTGGTGATGACATCTCTCTCTAGCCTACTACCTAATCCACCTATCATCATTGTTTTGCAGTGACAGAGAGGCTTGTTCCAGGATTCCCTTTAAAGCAAAGCCTCCTTTTCCCTGAAGAATTTGCAATCTAATTTTAGCCACAAAGGGTCCAATTTCTCACTTGAGAGAACACTTCCAGCTACTCTGAACAAGTCCTCAGAGGGCTCTGTCTTGCTGATGTTGGGTTCTTTGAGTTTCCTGGGAAGCAGGGGCCCTATGCTTTGAGATACGGGAAGTGGGAACACTATGAACAAGAAGGTCAAGAAGTGCAGACTGAGGCAACTGTTCGCAATTGTTAATCACAGGTGCCTTTTCCAGTCTAAAAGTAATGGAAAGTCAGAGCTTACTGATTTGCTCTAAAGGTGGTGAGATTAGTGGGCTGCCTTAAATAAACAAATGTCACTTGCAAAAATGAAGATGAGTCATTGTTGTAGACACACATTTATCTTGGCAGTCAGATGTTAGATGTAATCTTCTATGATATTTGATTCCAGTGTGGTGGCAGAAAGTCACTATTGTATTAAAAAACTCATTCCACCTGTTCCTGGTATCAAGCCTTCCTGAAGAAAGGGAGGAAGACAAGTAGGTCTGTGCACTGAAAGTTGTATGCCAGGGGCACAGCTTGCCAGTCAACAGTCCACAGTAATCAAAGGAGGCTGAATTCTGAACCAAAATTTCATGATTGTGAGTGACACCTACAGAGTAGCATTCACACAGTATTACACAGCCATGCTGGCTTTGGTCACTTTTGGCTGTTCTGGGTCCATAACTGAAATCAGTAGTATTAAAACAAAATCACCAATTATTTGACCTAAAAGAGTAGCTGTAGCTAGCAGCTCTAGTGAATGCTTTGCTCTCATTTGTGGAATAGCTATTTGCAGAGAATAAAGGCTGCTCTGTTGGAAAATGTTAATGTCTTCTCAATCTCAGCTGCTCTCTACCTTGCCATTAATCAGTACAGGATGGACAATGAGAAATGCAGTTGTCTCGATTTGCATCAGAAGAATCATTGATTAGTCACCACTGATGGCACCCTGACCCTCTGCCCAAACCGCCAGTACATGTTTTGGATTGCCTTCTCCTCTGTAGCAGGAGCTTCCACTGATATTATTAAGTAAAGCCATATGTACAAAATACAAATTATAACATTCTCCCTAAGTTCACGTAGTTTATTCTGGTTTTGTTTAGAATAATCCTCATGTCTCACCATAAGTTGAAATTTAGAATTACATAAAACACCTCTGTGACTCCTCTCTCTAGATTTCCTACCAGATATAAGTTTTTCAGGAATTAGATCAAGCACTAGACCAAGATTTCAGATATATTTATTTGCAAATTTCCGATGTCAAAGTACAGAAAAGCAGTGTTCTTCAGTGCTGTTTTACCAGGAGCTGATCCTAACATACATAATCTCATTAAATACCAATCAAATAATTATACAGAAAGAAAAAGTTGTTAGCTGAATTGCCTCATCTATAAATGAGCTCGTATTGGGATCCCAAAAAGGGTAGGAAATGCAGGTGTTGCACTGCTTCAGCACACGTTGCTTTGGATGCAGTGTTTCTAGGAACGAGGCCTCATTGTGCGGGCCATCGCTTATTGCCTTCTGAACAACCCTACAAGCTGTTAGACTTATTGCTATTGGAAAGCAAGGCAAGTTGTTTTCTTTTTATGGCCTTTCCTGCCTCCAGAGACTAATTTGTAAGCCTTTGGCTGAGCAGATTTTAGTAGCAAGCACACACATTTTGCAGAGTTAAACAAGTTAGAGGTTTTTTCCACTTCTGTCTTTCTTTGAGGAAACACACTGGTAGCAAATTATTTTCCACAGCAGAGTCAGACTGGACTAGCTGTATCATACACCTTCTTTCCAATCAAACAAAACCCCAACATATATCTCAATCCGAATAATATGCTGAGATCTCCTAAATATCTCGGTGTTACCTTGTACTCTTGTGATTGTAGTGGTATCCTAGAACAGTTGCTTTGAGTTTATTGTGCTTTATCTACTCAAGTATTATTTAAACTCAAATAGTGAGATAATAAGCAGCACACCGAAACTTTCTGGAACTAGTCATTCTCAGCATCTGAAAAGAAGTGCATACTTATAATCCGTAAATTTATTCTACTTCTTCTATTATGGGAAAGAGATTCTCCCCAGTAGCAAAATAGGATATAAAAACTCTGAGGAAAATTTACCTGAACCATAGCCTGTAACAGCCAATATGCAGAAAATAAGAGAATATCCTTCATGACACCATCCTCTGCAATTACTTTTTAAAATATCTATCAATAATGTTTTTTCATCTACCTGATGACTAAAAAAACAAGTAAACTGAATATGAAAGTAGGAGTCAGGAAACTCCTTGGTTCCAAAAGTCTTTGATTAAAACTGTTTTATAATTTCAAAGAACTGTCATTGTTATATTTATGCATAAATGTATTTCTCTCTACCTGAATGAAAGAATAGGTATTTAAGAAACTTTTTGGAAATGTTTTGGCCATGCCATCCTCTCATATCTTTTCCCTGCACTATTTACACGTGCCTTGGCTGCATGCAGCATTCCTTTTCTTTTTCTCTTTCCCTTTCCCCTTTTCCTTTTCTTGTTTTTTAAGATACATTCTGAAATATCTGAATGTATTTTCAGTTCAAGCACTGTTCATTCTTTTTCTTTACTGCACTTATCTGTCTTCTAAGATGTTCTTGTGGTAAAGTTTCTGGGTTTGGGTGAGTTCGGTGCAAGGAACAGGAAGGACAGAGTAGAAGGCACTTCTGTGCATTACGCAATCATTATGGAGTCCAAGTTCCCTGGACTGAGGTCACAAATCAGTGCTGAACCACTGAGGCTGCAGTCCAGGTGCAGAGCATCCCAGATGCCCTTCTAGAGAAGATTTACGCCTCTCTCACAAAGAAACAGCGTCACTTTGCATTCAGTTCTCTTTTCCTAAGATCAGAGCTGCATCCTCATAGGCTTTGAAATACTCTTGAGAATCCTAGCCCTAGTCGGACATTAACTTTTCGTGGTTTTACTGCCGTCTTTTTATACCATTTGCAGCTCATTTTCACAAACTCCCACTTTCGGACCCATGCTGGTTGTCTAACATTAATGAAGATAACATCTACATGTCTGGTGTGGGTATTTTCTTTCTTTGAGAGTTTCTCTTTGAGCTTTGCCCTTGAGGTTTAGATTGTCAGCAAAATGTCACCATAAAAAGTATAGCTTGATATTGTGCAGCTGGATATAGAGTAAGATTCTTCGAAATCTGCTGGAGGGATCTAAGCTGCTTTTGCCAGTTTTTATGTAATTACCTACCAGGGATAAACGACAAGATGGATGCAAATATAAAACCTGGAGTCCTTGTTACCTTTGGGAAAGCGTTCAGAAGTGAGAGAAAATTTCTGCACCTACTGTTTGTTCTAGGGCTGTTGTGCATCTGTGGCTTTGCACTGTGAAGTGTAGTTTCCGATTGGTTAAGTTGGAGAGACAGTTACTTCTGTGAAATATTTCTGTGCTAAAGTGAACTGGCAGGGCTTTTATTCCAAACCCTGATGCCTTTTCTTTGCATTTAAGGCTTCATATAGAGGCTCTAAGAGCAGGAGACTGCACTACACTTGATGTCTTTAGATAGGAGTTCATTTCTTCAGGTTCCTGCTTTAAAGTAGGAGATACACATGGAGGTCACAGAATCACAAAATGGGTAAGGGACCACCAGCGGGATCATCTGTGTCAAGCAGGGTCATTCTAGAGCACACAGCACAGGATTGCATCTAGACCATTCTCGAATATCTCTGCTGAGGGAAACTCCACAACCTCTCTGGACAATCTGTTCCAGTGCTTGGTCATCCACACAGTAAAGAAGTTCTGCCTCACATTTAGGTGGAACTTCCTGTGCATCAGTTTCTGCTCATTGCCTCCTGTCCTATTGCTCAGCACCACAAAGAGCCTGGAAACATCCTCTTGGTATCCTCCCCTCAGATACTGATAGGCATTGATAAGATCCCATCTCTGTTGTCCCTTCTCCAAGCTGAACAGGCCCAGCTCCATCAGCGTTTCCTCGTAAGAGGGATGCTCCAGTCCCTTAACCATCTTTATTACTGTCCACTGGACCTGCTCCGGGGGCTCCATGTACTGGGGAGCCCAGAACTGGACACAGCACTCCAGATGTGCCTCACCAGGGCTGAGTAGAGGGGCAGGATCACCTCCCTCAACCTACTGGCAGTGCTCTTCCCAGTGCCACACAGGNTGCACCCCAGGACACCACTGGTCTCCCTGGCCACAGGACACACTGCTGGCTCATGGACAGCTTGTTGCCCACAAGGACCTCCAGGTCCTTCTCCACAGAGCTGCTTTCCAGCAGGTCAGCCCCAGCTGTCAGCCCTGTGCCAGTCCATGGGGTTCTTCTTCCCCAGGTGCAGGGCCCTGCATTTGCCCTTGCTGAATTTCAGACAGTTCCTCTCTGCCCATCTCTCCAGCCTGTTGAGGTCCTTCTGAAGGGCTGCACAGCCTTCTGGGGTATCAGCCACTCCTCCCAGATTTGTGTCGTCAGTGAACTTTCTGAGGAGGCATCTGCCCCTTCATCCAAGTCATTGATGAACATGTTAAACAATACTGGGCCCAGTATTGAATCTTGGGGGACATCACTAGTGAAAGGCCTCTAACTAGACCCTGGGCCACTAGATCCCTCTGGGATCTGCCATTCAGCCAATTCTGAGGTATTCAGGGGATGATAGATATTCCCTAAAGAAGAGAGAAAATGGATCTTCATGTGGTCTCATTTAATGATACAATATGCCAGATGAAGATCACACCATTGTGTTGTCTGAGTGTGGGTTTTTGGTTTTGTATTGTCTGTTCTGAGCTACGAAAGCCCTTTGGGGTTCATCCTTTCTGTATGAAGACTGCCAAGCACGTGGTTGTCCTATAATAAATGAAGTGGGTGGTTTGAAGTTGTATTGTTTTCAATTCTATCTTCTTGCATTATTTTTTCCTCTTTGAAATACTCTTAGAGTCTGTTATTGATTTGGTATATTAAACTGTTTTGGTTACGGATTTATAGCTTTAAGGAGCATTTAATGTGTCCCATATAAGTTCCTTTCTTTAGAGTTGTTTTTCCATATGCTGTATCTGGGAGCAGCAGATGTGAACACACAAGATGGTTTGCTGCAGTATTTGAGAAGCCATTTGTGAGGAGACACAGTTTGATGAGTCTTGGATGTGACTTCATGAGAGATTTTCTTGCAGCTCTGCATGAAGTGTTGAAGGGGAGCATGGGTGGATGTGGGGATGGGTACTTTTACTCTCTGTTCCCTGGGATGTCTGGAAAACACACAGTAACCCTCACAGCACGTGTGACAGCCTAACAGCAAAAGCAGTTGATGTGCAGTCGGAGACTGAAGAAGCTGTGTGGGATTTTGAGTGCTCAGTGTAAGCAATCCTGCAATTAGCAGTATCGATGGCTAATCAATGTGGATGTCTCATGACCACAGGGCAAAGGCCAGCAAAGCCACACTGGATATGAAGAATTAAACTTTATCTGAGGTCTTTGGTACATGAGCAAATTGTTTCCCTTCCTACCAATGCTTTGGAAGTTTGTGGCTGAAGATCAGCTTCAGTCAACATTTTAATTTAACTCAATATTCAAACCTTGACAATGACCTGAACAACCTGATCTAACTTCAAAATTAGCTCTGAACAGGTCCCTTCTTCTCAAGGCCCCTTCCATCCTAAATTGGTTTGTGATTCTCTAAACTGTTCATAAATCAAACTAGGCAAGCAGCTGCATGGCCCTATAAAGAAAGGGAGCAACAGTAAGGCTTCGTACAACCTCCTGTGTACTGTTCTGTATTATTGCTATGAGGCCAGCTCCTTGAAACAGGCTGCAGCAGATGCTGTTTGGTTCCCTCCCAGTGCCTGGGATCCATGGTTGCTTTTTGTCTGGGAAGACTGCATGACTTCCTTAGATCAGGAGGCTGCTGGTGAAACAGTCTGAAATGTGGAATCTCTCAAATTAATTCCCTGAAAGTAGACTTGCTTTCAGTTAGCCTAGGGCTCAGTGGAAATCTCATAACACTGGGAAGTCACAGCAGGAGGACACTGCCCTTTGCAAACCACAGCATTCCTTCAGCTGGATGTTTGGAAAATGCCAGCAATTGTGGAGTTAACTTCCTTTTTTCCCACCAGCATCTGTTCCTTTTTTCTGTTAGCAGAATGACTTCATGTTCAGATGTTTGGAATGATTTGTTAGCTTGATGCTGACATTGGGTCATTTCAGTATCTTTAGCCTAGGTATGGAAGGCAGGCACATGACTTCAAAAATTACTTTGCTATAAATGCAAGTAGGCTTAAGAAAGTCAAATTCAGAAACTCGGGAAGCAAGAGAAAACAGCAAAACGCTGCAAGAGTGTCACTAATACAGCAAACACACACATCTCCTGATTAGTGGTGTGCTTGGGTCTTTTCAGGGTGAAAGAGCTGTTTGATTGATGGTACCTGTTAATGTGTGTCATAAGCTGGAGCAGTAGCTCCCAAATTTGGGCAGCACCATTAATACAATGTAAAGTCTAAAATTATATACATCTTCTTCTACATCATTTAGTGCAGAGAATGTGTTCTCACTGGAAAAATAAAACTTGAGTTTCATGTAAGATATCATCTTCTTCTTTTATAGTTCCATATAGTTAATATAGACATTTTATGTCACATGATTATATTATAAATTTGTTGATGTTGCCCTATTAGTTTTTAAGCAGGTCAGCATACTTCAGAAGAATCATTGCCTGTTTTTTATGGTTTATCATGAAGCTCTTGTAATTGTTTCTTCACGTTTCTTCCATGTTATTTTGGCTTCTGTAGCAAAGACCTCAAAGTGAGTACTTGAAGAAACAATACAGTAGGCTTAATGATGTTAGAGACTCCTCTTAACCTTTTTTTCTTGAAATCACTCCTATAATAGTTTAAAGCATAAGTTTAGTGTCAAGAAGGCAAAAAAGCATGCACAATTCAAATGATACACCAACTTGGAATTGTGACACTTAAAAGACCATGTTGTAGCAGACATAAGAGGAGATAATAAGTTTTCCCAAGTCATCCGCTTTATTTGGTTTATGTTTTCCATGTTGCAATGCCAACAGTTGCAGACTCATTTATTTATCCTAGCGTAAGAGGTTACCTTGGGTCAGGGTCTTGAAATTATATATTTATTTCTGTATAATTGAAAAGTATTTTCTTCCCCGCCCCCCATGGGAACCGCATGGAATATTTTTAGTTTCTTCCTCCCTCTCCTCTCCTTCTCCAACAAAAAAATTTAGTTGTTGCTTAACAAAGGCCTTCCTACCTCATTAGCTCAGACTGCTGAAGACATGAATGCCATAAACTTGCCATGGTATTTGCTATAGACATTCTGAATATGCAGAATTGGTGTGTCCACCTTGCAGGTCTGCATTTTTCAGGTGGGCTACCAGTGCTTCAGTTGAAGTTAGAACTCAACACTAATCAAAAATCAGGCCCCAAATAGTCCTGAGTTAGAAAATTGTCATCATCATGTCTAATGCTGTGTTTTGCATTTGGCTTGCCTTCTGTGGGAGTTTGGGAAGACTCAGTGGAAGCAGATTTGACCCTAGCGTGAAAAAACAAAAAAAAAAAGGAAAAAAAAAAAACATTTATCCAGCTGTCATCCTACTAACATGGTGTAATTTGCCGTACTTAAGAACAAAAATAATGGTGAGCAAGCCAACTCTGCTGCATGGGAAGTACATGTAAATGCTGATGCCACTGGATTATGTTCTGTCCTTGTCTGTTCTCTTGCAAAAGTTCTGGTTCTTCACAATCTGAATATGAGACAGTCCTGCTGATGGCATGTAACAACAACAACAACAACAACATCATATACTCTGTACAATGCAGTCCTCACCATTCTGATTAGTCTTTGGTGGATAAGCAAGAGGAAAGAATATACAAATAACTAACGTGTTTCTCTGGTGTGTGAGAAGCAAATTTGGCAGAGATCAGGGCTTTGAATTTCACGGAATGTTCACCAGCCTTAAAGAAGCTAGTGAACACTGAGCAGGAAGAGTTGCTGAATTCTTATTTTTTCAGTGAGAAGTTTAGAAACAGGCACAGTAAAGAGTTGTTGTCAGAATACAGAGACAGCCATGAAGAGGAAGAAAGAAATTTCCTTCTACTTTCTGGAGAGTTGTTTAGTTTCATTGCAGTCAAATGTGACAGTTTCAGCTACACACCTTAATTGAGGTGAAAATCACATTATCTTCCACAATAATTCAGTCATCTGTTGAAAGGCACTTGGCACCCCAAACACTTTGCAGATGTACTAAGTGAGAGAAATGAAGGCTGGGAGAAACAGTTTTACCTAAGTTTATGAAAAGGGCAGAGATAGATAAAGCAACTGAGTGGCACACTCAAATACTGACTGGGCTAGCAGCTTAAAAGCTGTGAGCCTCTCAGGCTGTATTTATTTCCTTTGTTCACCTGCCTAATAACTCCTAACTTTTTTTTTTTCAATAGTGAAGGGTTAAATGATGGAGAGAAGGAAAGTACATTGGCCGCTCTGACCATCTTACTGTCATCATGCTTAGTAAGGGGCCAGAGTAGAAGTGAACTAAAGCAAGCAGTAGCGTCACTGGAAAAACAGACAGTGGACATGTCATGAACAGTGAAGAGAAACCTTTTAGAATTTGGTATTAAAAAAATCTCTGTGTGCTTCCAGAAGGACTTGTCCTAAATGTCTCTGCTGGCTCTAAGTAAGTGTGTCCTAGGTAGTTCCGTGTGTGTTTGAACACAGTAAATGGCATTTCATTTCCACCATCAAGCTACATGCAGAGTGTTTGCTCTGAATGGTAGGTGACTTCATTTTATTTTCAAAAGATTTTAAGTGATTGCTTGTTGGAGATAAACAGTAGGACAAAAAGATAAACTTGGATGTTCGGTTACACGGTCTGGACCCTTCTGTGGCTTTTCACATTGACTAAAGAATGCCAGGAGGAGGAGGAAAGGAAGAGAGGCAGGAGACAGTCCCAAGTGACAACATTCTAGTGTGGTAGAATACAGCTGAAAATAGTGCTGTTGGAAAGGAGACAAGGTAAGCTGGTGTGGTAAGGAAAAAGTCCTTTCCCATATCCATGGAATGTTGACCGTAAGCTGAACGGGGTTAAGGGAAATGTACACACAGTACCTGTATAAACACAGAGTAACCAGTAGCAGGGACAATGCAGAGTTTGGTTGTTAATGAAACAATAGACTATGTCCTGCTACTGCTGCTTAGGGGTTGTTGGGATAGTGACAGACTGCTGGCTTCAACTGCCACAGGTCACACACATTACTGCAGATCCTTGACCCTGACCTCCAGCTTGCTGCAGGTGCTTCAGGAGTACAGCCTAAGTGCACAGCCACACACCTGCTGAGCAGAATCATAAGAAACGTTTTGTCTTCTTCTGGAGACCCTCTGGGTAGAATGATCATGAATCAATCTCCTGACTGGTAGGATCCTCCCTAGTGGACATTTCCCTTCACCTCTAAAAGAAGTGGATGGGCTGAGGAAAGGTAGGCTCCTGAGTACTTGTTCATTGAATGTGCCGGGAAGTCATGGATTGCCTTATTTGGCACATATGATTATACACAGTATATAATAAATATATGTATTATACACTCTGTGTGATTATACACTAATCAACAACAAAATAGCAGTTGGTTGATTTGGGACTTGTGGAAAGTAGAGCACATAAAAGGTATTAAACATGACTATGGACTTCAGATAATAGTACAGAAGGATCTTCATGCAGCAACAGAGTCAGGAGAATTTACTTCACAAGACACCAACTTCCATGGCAGAGGCTAAAGATTCAACAGAGGAACAATGTTTAATATTGGTACACTTCAATTTGACAAGAAAGCTTTGTCCTGAGGGCAGAAATTGATGGATAATTCAGTGTGACCTCAGCTGTACAATTAAGTAGTTCTGTAAATATAGGGGCAAGTTATCTTCCTGGTCACTTCACACACTATAACCCTAAATTAGTGCATGGTGATGGTGGGATTCCCATCCTGTAGCAGGGCTGAATATGTTTGAAGAGGGACAAGCAGGCTTGTATGACCTGTAAGTGATAAGAAGAGGCTGCTGCCGTCAGTCCTGGCAGCAAGTTCACATCTGTCTGTATTGAGGAGAATGATAAAAAGCCAAAAGAAGAGGAAAGAAAAGAGAAGACAGGTTCTTAAAACTGGAAGTATACTATGCAATGCTACTAAAATACAAAGTTCCTTAAAATGGGACTGTCTCCATCAGCAATCTATTTTAAGTCTTATGCCAGATATGTTTATTGTAAATCTAAGCTTGGTTTAAACACCACAGTTATACATTAAAATCAGTGGTTGAGGCTTCTGAGGTTTCAGACAACACTAATTCTTATCTTTGGCTCAAAACGATGCACCAACCACCTTTCTGCCTGCCAGTTATGCCATTCTAGTCTATTTTCTGTGAGCAACTCTCCCTGTCTGTATATGCAGTGGATCTCCTGTGTTTTCTGGAGGACAAGAAATAAAGGCATGGCCTTCATCACCCTTAGACTGATGCCAACTAGGAATAATTAATTTGAAGTGTCTTTGAGTTTTAGAGGAGGTTGGAGATGACACATCATATGTATATAAGGTATGACTTCTGGAGATTCTGTATCTTTGGGTGCTTGAGAAGCAAAAAAAAAGTGAGAGAAGGCATAATTAGTTTAAAAAAAAATCATAGATTTAACTTTCCAGTCAAGTTTTCAGCCCTGGTAGAGCCAAACATCTTTCAAAAATGTCTGGTAATCCATGCTGGTGAATTTCAGCTGCACTGAAGCTTCTCTCAATATTAGGAAATGCGTTCCAAACAGGAATCCTCATTGTTCATAAATGTATCCCTTTGTCACTTTTATACTTTATTATATTTTTGACAGTGCGTTCCACAGCTTGACAGCATTAGGTATTTTGTAATATAAATAATAACCTGAAGCCTTTGATTCTTCTTTTGAAAGACTGGTTAGTAAGCAGCATCAGAGGTCGTAATTAGGTTCGTCAAGTTACTGGTAATAGGGCATAGCTCAGGAAGCAAAAAAAGAAATAAAAGAAAAAACCCACCCTGTGATTCGTTAAGGAAAATACCCCTGTGTCATAATGCAGTGAACTGTGAGTATGTATGGATATACCTGACCTTTGTGAGAGGCAATTAGAACTCCTCAGCTGCATGCTCCAGCTGGTGATTAATGAATATTCTCTTTTAATAAGTTATACAGTAGACTGCTTTTGTGGCAGAAGGATTATTAT
This sequence comes from Ifrita kowaldi, assembly GCA_013398055.1. Classification (NCBI taxonomy): domain Eukaryota; kingdom Metazoa; phylum Chordata; class Aves; order Passeriformes; family Cinclosomatidae; genus Ifrita; species Ifrita kowaldi. The sequence continues at coordinate 151,376 of VZRS01001948.1, forward strand.
CTGCGCATCAATAGCTTAATTCCAGGGAGAGAAGTAATGTTTGTTTTTCTCAATCTGGGTAAATTGTGCTTAAAAGGCTTGGACATAGCTTCCTTCCCGAAACTCTGAGACTATTTGTGTAAATGCTAGTCATGAAGTCTGAGAAATGGAGCGGTGACCACATCTGTCTAGTGAATGGCTCAGTCCTATGGTCTGTGCTGTTTCAAAATTAGCATCTCTTGGGACATGGTTGGCTTTTTGGAGGCATAAACTGTCTGAAAAGCTTAGATGTATTTTAGTTCCACTTCTGAATTAGCATTTTGTCCCACAGCAGATCAAACACATTTCGTGTCTTTTAATGAAAGCACTTCTTATTTGTGAAACTTTGGCTGCTCTGAACTGAGACACAGCCAATAGAATGGACAGTGTGTTAATAAACAAGTAAATGTTTCTTTGAAAGCTGAACTTCTTAAAGTGAAGAAAAGTCAGTAGGTCAGACATGAAAAAAGGCAGAACGGTGATTTGAAGGAGAGTGCAGTACAACTTATGTGGATTGATTCTTGGCTGCACTACAGTTTTCCTGTGTAACTGGGTACTGTGTAATTGTCTGCATCCCATTTTTCCTGTTTCTGCTGATCTCACTGATAGAGATACTGGAAAACCCAATACGTTAATTTCTTGAAGGGCCTTTGTCAGTGTGCAGTGCAAGGTGTTACAAGATTGGACTGTGTTTGGCATTAATGGCAGATGCTGCGGCGAGTTGTGTCTTTATGCCTCTGAAGGGAAAAGATTTGCACTTGTGGGAAATGAAGAACCAGTAATAACCATCTTCCACCCTGCAAGCAAACAAAAACCCCACCTTGTTTTTAGTGGCCAGAATATTCATGTGTAGAGCAAGGGTCATGCACTTCACGTTGAAACAGAACATGGACACGAGTCTGAATCCTGCACGTCTCAGATGAACATTTTACCAGCTAAGCTGTTACTGTGAAGAATGAGGGAGGGCTTCAACAAGAAACAGAGAATCTTTACCCAGCAAAGCTTTCATCTTAATTGATGTAAATCATGTTAAAATTTCAGTCAACTGTCGTTAAAAAAAAATCTGAACACCCCCCAAAAAAATGGCCAGCTCTTTGTAATCAGGATTCCGGTTCCCATTGCTTTTCAATGGGAAATATGAAAAAAATAGCTACAGCAGCTAGGATAAATAATACATTTCACTTTTTCTTAAATTATGTAAGTTTCTTGTAATGACTTGAACTCCATGATTTATATTTTCCGAGCTGTATGTGGTGATGCTGACCTTTCAGACCAGGTAAAATAACCCATCTTGCAACTCTGTGATGTACTCAAATGATGTGTGAAGGCTGTTGAGACGAGGAACCACACAACCCTTAATGTGGCTTTTGCAAGGAAATGAACTTCTTTGTGACCCAAATATAAACTTGAGCATGCAGTGTCTGGACATGATGCAGTGAGCAAGCTTGGACAGGAATTTATATTACAGTAGCCTCATTTTATATTCTTCATCTGTGTTTGCACATTCAGACAAGCTCAGTGAACAGTATCGTGGCTTCCTGTCCAAGAAAGGTTTAAAATCTGGTGTGTGGCTTGTTTCCACCCTGTTCTCAACTGTGCAAAACAGTAAGGCCAGCTGTCTGCCCTACTGAAGAGACAGGTTTGAGGAGGAACTCATGTGATATCAATGAAGAGAGGTCATCCCAAGAGTACCCATGCTTGTCCTGTGGCACCTGTAACAGATGATGCATTTCTTGATGCATCTGTTCAAGGAGGAAGTTTTATTTTATACTTTGCCTGTTAGAAGGACTTCATGAGTCATCAGCAATTTATCGCAGGGGTGTGTGTGTGCAGGTGGTGGCAAAGTCCATGTAATGGTTGGACACCCAGGGATGGCAAGCACCTCCTGACCCCAGGGAGTTAATATTTGTTGACATTGCATAAAAACAACTCGATATAAATGATGGTGGAAGTAAGGGAGTGCTGGGTTTGGTGTCAGAGATTGTCAGTCTGTTCCTAGCTCTGATAATGAGTTTTAATTGTCGTGTCAGAATATATACCTCTCTGTCTCCATCTGTAGGAAAGAAGCCTAAAGCTGCTAATTTTGTGGATGTATTTATTAATGCTTTGATATGCTGATGTTTTCAGGACATGATCTGGAGAACTGCTCGATATTTTGGAGTTGGATTGGTGCAGAATAAAATAGCAATTTGTCATCACTGGAAAATAAAAGCCGGTGCTTGCCCCAAAAGAGCTTCAATGCAGGCAGCTAATGTGCAGGCTTTCCCTGTGCTGTTTCTTTCAAGACTGAAATCATCTTGAAGGAAACACCATGTAAACAGTGTCTTTCATTTTCATGATCCGCTCAGCGGTGAATATCTGGCATTTCCGCATGGTCTTTGTAACACTAGTGTTTAGTACTTCTTTTTAGAAAGTTTTGCAGCAAAGGCAGTGGTTTATAATGCTTGCTTGAGTGTAGTATGGCAGTCTTTATATTGCAAATGCTTGTCCCACTGACATGGCATCCTGTAAAAGTTTCTGGTCTCTAGAGGACAGCTTGCCCAATGGATAAGGTCTCCCAGGGTTTGCAAAAAAGGCTTTCAGGATCAGCTGAGCTGTGCACACAATTCTTTGCTTTATTTTCTTTCATTTTGATTGGTTCAGATGGTCCAAATATTTGCAGAACTCCATTAAGTCCTATTTGGGATGAAGTCATAAGTTCCACTTTCCACCAAGTCATGGAGCCTGTCCAAATTAGTGTCAAAGCCTGTATAATACCTTGGCTATATTGCAAGCTTGTATAGTATCAAGATCCTGTTTTCACAGCAGTTACATAGTTGTTACTTCAGTGAAGAATGATATGGCCCCTTATAAAGTCCACAAGCTGACGCCTGTTTTTTAATGTAATATTTACACTATTCAAGGAGCTAAAAGAAGGCTTTGCTTTAATAGATTCCTTCAGCTAATGTTTTTCCTTATACAGATGGGTTATTGTTTCCAGCTTTTGATACCTATGCGGCTTTATATATTAAAGCCTCATTTTTTTTCTGTTGGTTGGATTTTTTTCCCTTCTCTGTGTCTCCTGGAGCAAGGGAAAGGTTTTGCTATTATCACCAAGTTGCCTTGCAGTTTTCTGTGAATATATTAAAAACAAAACACAAAAAAACCCCAGCACCCCGTTGTTGCACCCCACTCCACAGACTTGATTGCTTTTTATTTTCAACTCGTATTTCCCTTTTTGAAGGAAAGCCTGGTACAGCAATCTCTTAGCAGGAGCAGAACTCTATATAATTTAGGCAGTTAAATGTTCGTGGTTTTTTCCTAATTTCTCTAATGCTACAGGTGTGAATGTGACTCTTTTAAAAGTGTCACTTAGGTGATTGCTGTAAATAAGTCTGTGCCACCTGATGATTTCGTGAGACTGGATAAAAATCCACATGCTCATCCTGAGTATAAATAGCTTTCTGGGACTTAATACTGAAATAGGGTGCCAGGTTTTAACTACATTATCATTTGTTCTAGCGAAGTAAAACACACATTGACAGCCATAAAATTCTGGCGTGAGCAGGGAGTGTGGAAGACCACTGAGACTGAATGGACTGTTTTGCTGAATATGCTTCCAGACCAAAACAACTTCATAAAGTGAGGATTGCTTAGTGGGGTATCTGCTAAAACATTTTTAACCTCAGCAATGTACATCTTCTGTCTGGGCTTTAATTCAAGATAAAATCTTACATTTTTTGTTCCGCTGGAAAAATTTTTTTCCCAGTTTTAATTCAAACAATAAGACATGCAGACTAAGAGTTCAGGCTAATTTGTAATGGATGGAGAATGGTCAAAAGCAGGATATACCAAGGACCTTGCCTCATTGTCAAGCTAATCATATATAAAGATATACTTTAGGATATCAGAATCTTCTTGTTGTTGGTTCTGATTGTGAGATTTCTAGTGGTTTGGGTTCAGGTAGGAAATTGTTCAGAATTCTGATTTTTTTCTAGTTTATCTATCCTGATGTTTTTCGGCCTGCATGTTTAACAAAGACATCTAGAAATGTTAGTTGTAGTATTCAAGCATTTATACTTATTTTTCACCCTAAAGAATCTTAAGGACAAAAAGTATTGTGGCTTATTTTGGAATATAAATGATGAGTTCAGGCATTCCTTAATTTATGTATGCTTGTTTCTTTACTTGGAATTCAGAATGGAGGCAGGAGAAATGTAGATAATACATGTACTGCCTGTTCTGATGGTGTTCTTGTCAGCTGCACTCTGCAAACAATTACAGTTGTCACTAGGACTTTTATAATTCTCTGCAGAAAAAAGTTTCCGAAGGGTGCATGAGCACTCGTTATGCTTCAGATGGGTGGCTCAGCCTGGTTCCCTGCAGAATGACCTTACTTCATACTTCTAGATTAGCTCCCTGTTTCTGTTGTTCTCTTTCAGGATGATAAGATTATCATATAAAAATAATGCTGTATTTATCTATTGTATGTTTTAATTTTTTTTTCCATCGTCAAGGTCATATATTGATTTTTGCATGGGAGGCTAAGGTCTGCCAAGTGTGAAACTGTTGTCAGGGTTGTGGTTGCCCCTAGGTATTATTCTGCACAGAAAAGGGCAGCAAAAGGCAGTCTACCAAAAACTGTGGTGTGGCCATTCTAACTGACTGTTGGTAGGGAGTTGCAAAGTTCTGCAATGTTCTATTTGACAGAGATATGGGTCTGTCAGATCCCTGCTTATTGTGGCCAGGAAAGGGAAGTAAGAAAAATCAGCAGAACCTTTCAATTAATTTGAGAAACATCACCTTGTTCTTAATTGCACCATCTATTATCGTGAGGTGGTGATACATGGTGTGTGCATAGCAATTGTGGATGTAGTTGGTATCTCTTACCACTTTGCCAGCCTTTCATACTTTTTATACAGTGATCTTCTTCTAGATGATGCTTTGTTTAATTCTTCTGCTCTTCTTAGTTGTTGGGTTGGATGCAAGGGGTTGATAAAGGCTTATGACCTGTACTGTGCGACGTGACACTAACCTGACGTGTCTGTCCTGCAGTCCTTCTCTAGATGAGGACAAAGCTGCTTTGTCAGTATCATAAATGGAGATGCTTCTTTAGTTTACCTGTTGAAAATCCAGTGGAAGAAAGAGAGGGAAGGATCCAAATCTCAGTCGTGACTTTAATTCAAAATAGGAAGATCTTGAGTTATGCAGACTTGTCGTGTGTTGGTACGTACCCTGGCGGGAAATTGTTGGGTAGCAAGGTATTTTCTGAATGTGGCTCAACAGGAGGCACGTAGAGCTATTTCTCATTTCTAAACCAAATTGTGGTGGAATAGCTGAGCTACTCTGATAGACCTGCACTTTTAACTTTGTTATGTATATCTTCCAGGGTAGCTTTTCTAGTGTGAGTAAGCTTTCGTGCACAGACAGCATTGGCAAGATCCACACAGTCTTCATACACCTTTGGTCATTGTCAGGATGAGTGGGTCAATCTCTTATCAACTTATAGGAGTGTTAATGTTAGTTATTTGTAGTTTATAATGGGAGATGAGGATCCTGGAAGGCAATCCTCATGTTACCAGGGACTCTTACACCTATCTAGAAATAAATAGATTCATTAGAAGGAAATCTAATTTCCTTTGAGCAGTCAAGGAACAAAAACCAGCTGGTTCCTGAGTCAGTGTAGGTCTTCATTTAGAAGGTTGAACGAGGTTAGCCCACTGAAGATGATTTCAGGTGGATTACATGGGAGGTAAGGAGATAAGGATTACTACTGCTCCTACTGTAATTGAGGGGATGCTGTTGTGCTCCTTTGTATGTTCTGAGATTTTGCTTGATTTTACAGGATATGATAGGATTAGGACAGGATAGAATAGAATATTTCAGTTGGAGGGACCGGCAACATTCACCTAGTGCAACTGCCTGACCAATTCAGGACTGATCAAATTAAAGCAGGTTGTTAAGGGCATTGTCCAAATGCCTCTTAAATAATCAACAGTCTTGGGGTGTCAGCCACCTCTCTAGGGTGCCTTTTCCAGTGTCGGACCAACCTCTTGGCAAAGAAATGCTTCCTAATGTCCAGTCTGAACCTGTTTTGGTTTATCACATCAAAATGATGCTGTCTTTAGCTTCTTTTCAGGTTCCTGTTTTTTTTTCTCCACGGCAGATGTTAAACCCTTTTGTTGGTGAATTCCACCATCACCATAACAGTAGAGAGACCAAATAATTTATAAGATCTGTCAGTATAAAGATACAAAATGTAAACCTGCTATCTGTAAATGGGCTATCCTTCTACTTCAAACATAATATGTTTAAGGGACTGAGGTTTGCTGCTTAGATGCCAAAGATAACTGTATCTCCATCAAACTTTATTATTTTGTCTTTAATAATCTGAGCTGAAGGAGATTCTTTTTATCTGACACACCATAGTGACAGTGCTGACTTTACACTTTCAGAAATGTTTGTAATAAATGCCACACGTCTATGTGCATTGTACAAGGATATGGGGGAGACAACACAATAAAGAGCAGAGCAGTGAAGAATCCCAGGTGGTTCTTGAGTGGCTTTCATCCTGTAAAATTGTCTTGTGTAACCTTGCCTAACTTTCTGTTTCAGGAACAAGAGGATCCTAATAAGCTTGCTACCAGCTGGCCAGACTACTACATTGACCGCATCAATTCCATGGCAGCAGTAAGTTACCTCTCCTGCTACACAGGGAACATTTCCTACCACAGGGATGTGTTTCTTTAGGAAGAAGTCCTCAAAGGAGAAGAATGTTGGCCCAAAGGCATAACTGATTTAAAACAGGACTTACAAAAGAAGAATATGGGGATTAAGAAAGAGCCCTGCTCTAGCAGAACAGAATAGTAAATTAAAAAGCACTATAAGCATTTCCAGTTTTTATTTCTACAATACTGAGCACTGAAGGCAATCAAATAAGAGTCTGGAATAAAAATTCAAGAGAACATTTGATGAATCAGAAAAGCAACTATTTAAAAACTAGGTAAAGTTTTATTTTGTCGTATGGTTTCAAATTGAATTGTAACCAATCCACAAAATACCACTTGGGTTCTCCATTTAGTTAGAAGAGTTAAAGAAAAGGTGGTTGTTTATATAAGTTAACATCTGCTTATATAAGAGCATATAAATAAAAGAGCATAAGGCTGTAACACCTTAGACATAAGATACAAGCCAAGAAGATCTTTGAGGAAAACTTTTTTTAATTGTCCTTGTTCAATAGCTGCATAATGTGTCTCTTGCTCTGAAACATCCAGTAGAGCTGGTCACCAGCAGAATCAGAATGTCTGTATATAGTGTTCACTGATCTCCTTTGATATGGTAGATTTTACATTTTGAAATTTGATTCTTTTACTGAATTTGTAGTCAATTTTTTCCTCCAATTACTCATGTGCAGTGTCTACTCAGCTTTAGCTGATGGTTGTGCAAAAATGATGTTAGAATTCTATCCCTAGCATCTTAGGTAGCACACCTTGCTTGTTCACTTATGCTTTTATTTTATATTCTAAAGGCTTCTCTGCACCTTTTGTATTTTGGTTATGAGTTATAAAACAATTTCATAAAAATAATGTTTTAATGGATGCTAAATGTGGCAGTAATGACGTGTTTCTCATGGTGAATATGTCTTGCCGAGTAAAACAACCTACGATTTACAAGCTCTAATAACTCACTTAAGAGGATAAAAGAAAAGCTGCTTTCTACTGAGAGCCATGAATAAACAAAACTATCACCTTCCTTCATGCCATATTTTCCTGGGGCAGAGTAAGGGAATAGAAAGAATATGGACTTGTTTTTAGAAAAGACATTGAGCTTTAGTGACTGGCATGACACTGTGCTTTGATTTCCTGACTGAACAAATTTACTCTACAAGGGCCATTAAGGAAAAAAAAAATTAGTATGAAACCTTGCAGTGTTACTGAGCCAAATACTTCTGGTAGGATTTGATCCAAGGCCTCTTGAATCTGCTGAAGTTTTTCCATTGATTTCAGTGACTTTTGGGTTAGTGTTTAAATGATCTTGATGTAAACTTGGAGTGAGTATGTATACACCACTGTTGTAAATCTGGAACAGCTCCATGGAATGAGACTATATTTTGGCCTATGTTTCTAATTTTAAACATGTTTTAAGAGCACCAATAAACACCAGCCCTGGTAATGTTGTTTGCATGCCTGAGTGCCAATGCCTGAATGATCGATAACCTTTCATTTGGCTTCAGGACTTACGAGTCAATCTTATGCTTGAGGTGTTGAGAAGACACACTGGGGTTAAAAACCCTGCTTCTGATTTACCATTTGGTTGCTTCACTTTTCAGCAGGTGAAACTGAGTTGACTCGATTTTGCAGAAATTGTATCAGTGGAAAACTGGAGTAATCCAGCTAAGAACCAGCTCCAACACACTTTGAAAGACATGTTCTGTTCATTATTGTGTAGACCTCTGAGATTTCTAACTTTCAAACAGTTATTTTTGGGTCCCATATAATTTCAGTTCTAAATTTAGTGGTGGGGTTTTTGAATTTGGTTTTTTTTTTAAACTGCATCCAAGTGGAGTTGACTTTGAAATCATGAAAGAAAAACATGTTTCATGTTGCTTCCTGACACTGTCTGGTCTATTTCAGTTTGTGTCACTTGGGCACTGTCAGGTATTGTAATATTTTGATTAGAAATATAGCAAGAAGTGTCGGAGTTGAAATGGTAGTAATAATCACAGAAGTGTTAGTTTAAAATGCCTTAAATCCTGCTTTTAATAAAATGTAATGTTTGCACATCCTGTGAATTCATTGCTGATGAATCTTTTCACATTTGTATTTCAGATCCTTTTTTATGTCCTGTTGTTTAATTATGAAGTTCTTTTCTTATATATATTAGCTTGGCAGATATGTTCCTCCTACTCACTGACTGAGTGGGAATGGCACCTTTTTCGTGCTGATATCATTAGGTATCTTTCTGTGGATTTCAGCAGGCCAAGGCTCCTGTGCTCAAGGAGCACTTTCTCAGAAGCCCCACTGCAGTGTTACTCGCTGTATCTGCCCTTCACAGATTATGTTTGAGAGCAATGTGGTGATTCCTGACATGTTTGACGTTCCCTACTTGTAACCTTAGACCACTATGTTAGGAAGCACTTTAGGTCACAGATTCCTGATCCAGTTCAAAAAAACGTGCATTTTATGCACAGTTCTCTTCCCACAATTGTTTCTGTTGCTGTGACTTCTCAGATTTTTATAGATTTTAAACCAAATTCTCACAAAAGCGAATGTCTAAAACTATCTCTTTACTTGTGTGCAGTTCACAGCATGTGGAGGCACTGTCCCAGACTCCAGGTAGCCTGACTGGGAGGAAGGCACCGAGTAGAACATTAGAACACTGTCTTCTGGACCAGTCCTTGAGACAAAGGCATAGCTGCTAATCTTGTTTAATTTAGAAAGCAAAGCCTCCAAATTTGTCCAGTCCTCTGATGTCGACATGCTATAAATGATGCTGGGGATGTGGACAGGGTGCATGCCCGCAATAGAAGACTGTTTCCATTATCAATGTCATTGTCATCTGCTGATTCATCAAAACACAGAAGGTTTTATTCTTAAAAATAGAGCAGCTGCCCTGTTAATATCACAAGTAAAGATATATCCCTGTGCTCCCCCTGCCCTCCTTGCCCCATGGCACTGCTTGGCAGTGCAAATAAACACAGCTCACACTTTCCTGGGGAGGAAAAGTTCTGACAGCATTGTATTGCTTTTATGGTCTTAACTGTGTATGGATTTCCACACAGAGACTTCCAGGTGAGCAATAGTTGAAGATCTAGCTTTTCTGGAGAGGTGGCTCAGTCAAGAGTGTGAGATGGGTCAAGATTAATAAATACAACTGTAACCAGGCTGACTTTTCCTTGACTCAGACAGCATTTGTTCAAGGCAGAGCAGCTTCATAAGAGGTTAAAAATATGTATATCTTTCAGTAGAATTCAACAGGTGGACGACAACTCTCTCCTCCAAGTTAGATGACGTCTAGGCTACTTCAAACTTACTTGCATAAAAGTTTCAGGTTTTTTTTTAAATTATGTCTGTTCATAGTTTATGATTGATAATTTATTCTAATAATAATTTATTCTATTAGTTCAGCCTTAATGTAGTTAGAGATGTGGTGCACCTTGAATTTCAACTGACTACGATGAGAAGTCAGAACATCCAAGTTCCTTTTTCACTATTCATTCTTTTTGTTTCTTACCTCTTTCGTTTCACATGTGTGAGGCTCTTAAGTAAAATTAGGTCTGTCATACAGTGTATTGTTGATGCTGGTTTATGCCTTTTTTCTCTTATTTTCTCTCTCTCTTTTCACTACATGCTGACTTCGTGGTCCTTGTATTTTCCTTCCTAGCAGTTTTGGTGAATGATTAGCCATTAGGATAAGGTGTGGGAATAAATCTCTGCTTTTAAAAAACTAAAATATTTCATTTTAAGTGGAGCCAAAATTTCAAAATAATTTCTTACACTACCTGAAGTTTTACATATAAAATTCCACATGAATGATTGTTTTTGCAAATGCTTGAATTTTTTTAACTGGAAAATCAAGTAACTACATGCTGTACTTTCCCAGGTGATACTCTTGATCTGGGAAACTTCAAATATACAAAATGTGCTTATAAAAAGAGCTCTATATATACACCACCTTTTAGGGACCACAAAAGGACCTGGCATTATTTTGCTTCCCCTTCCTAGTATTTTGGTTAACTGATGGTAACTGTCTGCCTCCTGAGCCCAGCAGACATTAGTCCTCAAGTGCAGTTTGTACTTCAGGAAAGCAATTCATCAGTCAGCCACGTGAATGAAATCCAACCTCAAATAATGACAGTTCCCTCCCCTCTGTCTCCCAGGGACAGTTATGTTTTTTATAACTCTTGCCGAGAAAGCCATTTCACAATGCAAACCCAGTCTGTCTTTAGCGAGGGCATGAGGATTTGAATTCCTGGCCATACACAGGAGTGAGAAATGAAGGGCTCTTGGCTGCCTGCAGCTTTAGAAAAGGGGTTTTCCATAATCACCCTCTGTTGTAAAGGCAGGATTATTTGTATTTGTTTCATTTGGAAATGGGCCTTTTTCACTCTGAACAAAATACTGCTGAGCACCTTCCTACCATCCATTTGCTTTCCCCCCACAATGGCTCAGAGGAGAAATTAAGCCATTGGAGGAATAGGAGCTTTTCAAAGGAGCATTTATGGGCCAAAGGAAAGATGACCAGATGGGCTGTCACCCAAGAAAATACAAATCAAGCCCCAAATCACACCCGAGGACTTTACCATCCATAATGCCTGTTCAGGCTCTCTGTTTATTTTTCGAAGAGGGGGATCATATATGGCTTGGCTTAAGCATTTCAATTTATGTTTCTGGCTGTCGGGGGATGCTGGCAAAAGATAAAACATCATCAGCTCATTTTCCATCAGTAGCGCTCTGTCATTCCATTAGGGCAGGAAATAGCTTGCTCTGTTACTGAGTGAATTTGACTTTAGCGTGGATCAGAGAGAGGACCCCTAGAGTTAAACACATCCCCCTGTGCCAGCTGTTCAGCATAAGACAGCAACGGCGTGCAGCCAAATGACCACCCTCAGGATCCGACATGTGTTGGCATCACATGACTTGCAAAAGCAAGCAGTGGGAGCCCTTCCAAGGGAAGTGAGGTGATGGGCTGGTGGCGAGGATGGAGAAGGTTAAAGGAGGTTCTAGTGAGAGAAAGGTTTCCTTTGGTGCTTGCTAAACAGTAAAATAAAGACTGAAATATTTTGCTGTAATGAGCCATAATTGTAGCTACTCAGATTCCACCACAGAGAGGTACAATATCAGATCCCTGATAGATGATACTAGTTTAATTGGGTTATTCATTTGAGAAGGGGTTCAGAGCCACTTTCCAGATACCACTGAGTGATATCCACAAGAAGTCCTGCCAAAAAGAGAGTAATTTATCCTCTCATTTTACAGTTTAAGCAACTAAGAAGACATAGCTATAGGCTAAGAATTTCCAGCATTAAGTCTTGACTTTTTCAAAAGACACACATGGGACTTGTGAGCCTGAATGATATATGCAAAGGGCACTGAAGAGCCTTGCTTCACATGACAAGGCTGCAGTTGTGCTGAGTGTAGATCTGGAACCCCAATTTTCTGATGCACCACTTTTTTAATGGCTTTGTCTGACTTTGAGAACCATAATTTTTTGTGTATATTCCACTCATTGTCTCTCATCTTGATTTACAGTGACCCACAGCAACTTCAGTTCCAGTCGACCGCAAGCTCTAGTAATTGCAAGCTGCACACGGGGAGGTGGGGGGAAATCTAGGATTCGTGTGCTTCAGTTCACTCTAAAAAAAAAAGGGACAGGGATTTTATGATACTCCAGCTTTTTGCAGCAACTGCTCCTAATTAGCGAGGGCGAAGTGTGCAGGGAAAACCAGTATCCTAAACCAAGTGATATACTTTGCATGGGGAAGAAACGTCAAACTTGTATGTACAGAAAATGTTATTCAGGGTACTTGCAGGCTTTCTAGTCACTTGAAGAAGATTTTATGCTTTGAAACCTGACACATAAGTCTGGTTTGGTTTTCTTTTCCCCCTCCACCCCAAATCCCTCCAGTCATGTCACTCTAATAAAAAATATTGCCTCTCCCTCCAAACTTTGCCTCACACATCTATAGATCACCACAGCCGATCGCTGTTCCAAATTAGGTACAGTTTTCTGTGGGCATATTGGCAACTGTGATTTTTGGGGGGTAATCTGAGAACCTGAGTTTAGCCAGTGTGGCAAAGTGATATGCTGCTGCCAGTCCACATGAGCAGCCTCATCTGGATTCAGTTTTGTAGCTGAGGCACTGCTTTCCTAGTGAGAGGTCAGCAGGCACCTCTGCATGTGTTGATGGGACAGTTGTTTTTCATAATTCCTGGCCTGTCTCTGAGCTTCCATGCAGCTTGGGCTTTCCTAATTGCCACCTTCTTTTCTGACCAGATGCAGACTCTGTATGCTTTCGATGAAGAAGAAACAGAAATGAAAAATAAAATAGTTGAAGACTTGAAGACAGCTCTGCGGACTCAGCCCATGAGGTAATGTTGTTCACCTTTCATCACAATTCACTGCCTCCCTATGGTCAGATGTGACACTGCTAAGAGTGGCAAGGACAGAAACCTCGTTGTCTCACCTCACACAAGCCTCTCTGATATTTCAGACAATCCTCAGAGAGCCCTACAGTCCCTAGTCTGAGCCTGCCTAGTTGGGAGGGCACACTAATGCTGAAACATGTAGTTTAATGAAAATAAAAGACAAACTCTACTGTGAAAAATCTGTGGCAGATATTTGCAAACACAGGTAATGGCTATGAAGATCAGATTTTAGTCTTCACAGTCCCCTGAACATCTCATGTAATTTGATTCACTTTGGGCAAAGTCTCAGCGTCTACTCTGAACTTTGAATTTAAGCTTCCTCTTATCTTCAGTAATGTGAACTGCTTAGTACAAAGCAGCTAATCCATCTGACATCACCTGGTTTGGCATTCTTCCCATTCTATGTTGTAACTGCGGCATAGAAAAATGTAAAGAGACTTTATTGTGTACTGTCTTTGAAGGTAAGGTCATCTTTCTTTTTCTGGGAAAAAAGCTCTAAACAATAGCAAACTAACTAGCATAGAAACCTTTTCAATTTAACACTTAGAAGAACAGTGTGGAGTAGCAATAACTTTAGCTGATATGCTTTCAGGAAACTATCAAAAAAATTCTGGGTGTCTTTCAAATTGGTCAAATACTTTTGCACCCACTCTATGCTGAAGTCATAACTTCAGAGAGCTTCAGTAATGCCTAACCAAATACGGTTCTTTTTTGGGGAGGGGGATCCTAACCAAACCAAACAAATGAAATAAATAAATGAAAACAATCTAGAAAATCCCCTCAAAGAATTTGCATTGCAGTTACTTTGACTTGAAGTGAAGACATTTCTGGGACTTGCACAGCTAAGTGTTGATTGCGCTTCTCCCTTTCATAATCTTTAAAAAATTGACTGCATGCAGCTTCTCTGTTTTTTTACCTCCTGTTTATTTCCTGTTGTGATGGGCTCTAAGAGATCACAAAATCATATTCTGGTGCTCCTCAGGCATAAAGATTTATGAGGCTTTGATAATTTTACATGTGTATAGAGTGAGTGCTTTTAACGTGAAAACAGAGAAGTTGTAGCCTATACTGAGACCTAACTCAAGAGGCAAGTGACTGATCCTGTCTGTCACTGTCCTGAAGCAGAGAACACAGTAAAGTGCAGCTGCACTCTACGTTAAAATGGAAGCTAAGGCAACTGTCAAGCTCCCAACTCTCATCAGGCTTTTAAACCGAAGTCCTGTGTTGTTGAGACTTGATGTAGCAAAACTATTACATTAATGTGGAGCTGGTTTGATGCTTGCTCTGTGAATGTGACAGCTTTCATCGAATGTAGCCACAGCAGCAAGGCCTCTTTGCTTTGTCCAGCTGCAATGCTTTGGTGGCCACTACTGGTAGTTCTGCTCTGTCCTCTTGAATATGCAGCCCAAACTCCTTGTTGAGGACAAGGCAATAGAGAAGAGGAACGAGCAGTGAGCATTGGTGCAAATTCTTTTGCTCAAAGCCTTGCAAGGTTTTTCTTCTCCAACCTGTGTTGCAAGGACAACAGCCTGTTGCTTCATCTGTTTGTAATAACCCTGACAAGTACAAGCATCTATGGGCTGCCCTGTAAAGTCTTCTCTTCTAAATCGTTGGCGATGGTTGTGGGGCTTTTTAAAAAAACAGTTAAGCCAAGCCAAATTTTGAGTTAAGTCCTGTGTCTCAACTAATTTCCAGCAACTCAATTCGTTAGCTGCCAAATGGGCTGTGTGCCAATGCCTGATCAACAAGCCAATTTCTTCTTGATGGAAAGGTTGCAGTAGAGAGGCCCTCAGCTCCATCAAATCCCTCTCATATGCAGTATGACACCTAAACCTTCAAAATACTAGTCTTTCTAGTTTAATTTGGATATCAAATCCTATTTTCTTTGCCACTTCTGTTCATCAGGCCTCTGAAGAAAATAGAGACCTAAACTCACAGAGGATGAACTGTCTGGAATCCCTTTGTGATAGTAGGGTACACGGGGGCTCTGACAGCTTTCCAGTGGACTCCTCTGCTTGAATTCTCTGATCCAGAGGAATCAAAAGAAGAAAAATACATGCATTTGGCTCTCTGTTCTATTTTACGGTAAACTGTGCCTCTTCTAGTAGATAATGCAGAGTAATTACTAATCTCTGTCTCTGTTCCAACCCGCCAGTTCTAGCAATAAAAAGTAAAGCAGACCTACCCAAACTTGAGTTTATCTCCTCTTTGTAGAAAATGGGATAGGAGCATCCCTGGGGAAGTTCGTGGTCCCCTTTGAGCAAGTGCACTTTGATATTTAGGAGCTGCCCTGAAATAGTAAAGCCAGGTTATGTCCTAGCACAGAGGAACAATCCCAGCCACAGAGAACAAAATTGCCACATCTGCATCTTGTAAAGAAACACATTTTCTCTCAGGTTTGTAAAAGCTTAGAACTATAAACAAGTGAGATGACAAGCTGTTGGACAGAAGCAGTGAGAGAAGAGCTTTACATTTGGTATTTTAATGCCCCAAAAATGGAGGTTCATAAGTGCAACAAAAGCAAAAACTTAGAAGGGACTGGGAAAAAAATTGCTTTTTGGAGCCCTGGAAAAGTGCCTCCTTTAGTCTGAATCATCACTAACTCCCTTTACCGTGTGTGTTTTTCCTTTTGTTTTATTCAGATTTACCTCCTGCTGTTTTTTGTTTGATTTAACAATGTTGCATCCAGGTGCATACTGGAGAGGATCATTTATGCAACCAGAAGGCAAAATCCATTATGCCAAACTTTTCAGCTGTTCAGTAGTTATCAGGATTATGCATGCCCCCTGGTTCAAAAACTAATGCTGCAGGGAAGTGTAGCCTTGCCTGTTAATAGGGTGGGAACATCCTGCTCTCTGCACACCCACAGCATATGACCTTTCTGTCTTTCCCGAGTTGGATCAAGTCTTACAGGGAGGCTGTACCCCCAACACTTGGAATCCATCTGTGGGTCAGTACCTCTCAGGCCACCACATCTGTATTTGGATGAAAGGTTTGTTATTAGAGCTAGCTAACTCATTCTGATCAGCACTCTCTAAAACATGAAAGGCAAAGAGGTGCCCTGCCTTTTAAAGTGTGCTAAACTGGTCAAGTGAGAGTCTGAGGTGAGGTTAGGCTTTAATTTGCTTGTTTAGCACCTATTAAAACACACTCTGCTTTGTTGACATTTGAGTATATGAATGTGTTAGCCAGAATGCATTGGCAAATATGTTTAACTTTACACCTCCCAGTCTAGAACAAGACCTTACTTTGCAGCATGGAGGCTGTGTAGGAAGGGAGTTGGTTGCACATGTGTTGTATGCTGCGTGCGAGAAGGTTCTTTACTTGTATAAGTTGACTTTGCTTTTGCACATACACACACAGACATCTGCTTAGAGGCAGACAGATGCACAAACACCAAACAGTGTGAGGATTGTGGCTCTCGGGCTGTCAGCTAAACTCCCACTTCTTTTTCTAGCCCCTACAGACATTTACTCACACACCTCCCCACACCAAGCAAATCCTCATCTGTTGGGCCAGAAACTGCTTTTGCCTTTCCTTTACCTCCACCAGCATGGTTTCTGGCTTTTCCAGAGAACAGGGAACTAGGTGTTTAGGAAAAGGAAGATGAAAATCATGATTTGATTCCTGCTTCTGATTGCAGCTGAAATAGAAAGGTACTTGGCTTTGCTTGCTATTGAGTAATGCAGCTCACTGTTTGCTCTCTGGGCTAGGAATAGTACAGGAAAGTCCCATCATTGTTTTAAATTATGTCATTAATCAAGTTTTGTGACACACACCACTTTCCAGCGCATGCCTCCTTTTTGGAATGACCTCATCCTAACAGTCCTAGAAAAATTGCTCTGCCAGTGAATTTAGTGAGAGTTTGTACTTAATTGGGACAATGTGACTTTTGTGCATTTACCATTTATTTTTCACATGGCCATCAGAGCAGGCTAAAATACGTGAAGGTTGTAGTGCCTTGTTTGTCTTGTCATACGATCATGTGTTCTATCCAAAAGTGCATTTAGGGGACCCTTTGCTCCACTGCTTCTTAGGATGTTTCCATCAGTATTGCTCTATAACTTCAGAAACATACTCATCTTAAGTCTTCCCTCAGCCCTAGAAGTTAAAAGAACGGGGAAAAAAAAAATCTCTTTCCCCCAGCCCCCAAAAGACAGAGGGAATAGACAAAGTACAGAATGGAACTTTGAAGGTAATTAGGAGAAGGAGAATTTAAAGTAGCCCCTCCATAGTGGAGACAACAGCAACTCCTCCCTTTAGGCCCAGGGAATTGACCAGAATTCATTGGCATCATTGTTTAGTTACACGCTGAGTTTGTGCTTATTTTGTTTCCAAATAAATCCTTTGCAGCAACTCTTTTTAGCTATGAATACACTTGTTTAAGTCTTCTTTGTCAAGCTAAATGTCAAGCTAAATGCATTGCAGAAACTTAACTATGTCTGAATATTTCTGTAATTAGTTTGAATAACAAACTGCATAGGGTGACTTAGAAAATTCCTGGTGCACAATGTCAGTGCTGCTCTTGGGCCAGGAGAAAGAGGGGCTTTTGCTCCTATGATTTGTTAGGGTAGACAAAATACTGCATCCAAAGAATGCGCAATCAGACCTGCCTGAAACTTAGCAGATTGTCTTAGCAGGGTTCAGTTAAACCATGTTTTCATTTTTGGTGTGCACGTGTTCCTGTGTGTGCCCTTGCTCTGATAGTCACTTTGAAATTCAATTTTGAACAAAACCCAAACCTCAGACCGAAACTTTGTTGAATGCACCAGGCTCTTCCATATTTTTGGTCAAATTGCTGGCCCACATAAGATGAAAGTTGGCAAATCTATCAGCATAGTGAGTGTAATTTTCAGGTAGACTCTGAAAATTCCTGTGTGGTGTGGAGTGTAACCACCAAAAGACCATACATATGTCAAATCCATGTTATCCAGAAAAATGTAAGTATGGCTTGGGTTTGTGTTGCTGGTACAGGGACATGAATAGAGACCAGTGAAATTTGGTCTTTCAGCATGGTGCTTCCATTATTACTGATTATAAGTAGCAGCACCTCATGGACACAAAAAGAAAGATGGTGCATGAGGGAAGAAGAGGGGCTGGGTAAAAGCACAATGACACAGAATTTGGTATTTTTAATTTGTTACATGGGTGGCAATTGTTAACAACATTTTCAATTGCTCGAAGTGTCTTTCTATGTTATGCTGTTCAAAATGTGTCCATGGACAAATCATTGCTGGTGTACATTTTTATAGGTTAAAAATTCAAGTGTGATGCATTCAAACATTCCAAAAAAGTGTACCTACCTGAGCAACATGTTAGAGGAGGCAGGAAGAAAACAATGCAATCTAGAGAAATTGTTGCAGCCCTTTTCATGTCTTTGAATCCCCATTTTTAATCCTGGGTACTTCAAACGGAGCATTGTTAGAATTACTGGTTTGGACTGACTTGCCTGATTCCATCCTTTTCTACTGATTTGTCTAGAGGGCTGTTTGCATGGTCTAAATTGACGCAGCTGGATTTTTTAACCCTGGTTTTCAACAAAAGCAGAGGAGCTTTACCATTTACAGAAGAACAAGTCCCTTTTAAATATAGCATGTACCTGTACATAAGTCATGGGAGTGGAGTGTGAAGGCAGCATGGCTGACGGAGAGAGCGGGAATGCCTCTGTCAGTGTGCCCAAATCCTGGAGGTGGAACCTACAGGCAGTATTGGCTGAAAGTTAGAGCTAAGCCTAAAAATAGTTTTCAAGATAATCATGACTCATAACTAAAATTGTGGTGAGAAGTCTGTGTGTTGAGTGTGTTAGCACGTACATAAGATGGAACAATTCGAAAGAATCCTTTCAGCCTTGAAAATGCAGCAGCTGTTGAGGTGAACCACAGCAGTGTTTGGTGGTAACTGCAACAAAGAACACAGAGGCCAAACAGAAGTGTAAGGTGGTAGCATATAATTACCCTGAAACTATGTAACACACCGTTATTAGCTGGAATGTTTTCTCTCTTTGTTTGCTTTGTTTTCCTTAAAAACCTGGGAATTGTTCTGTGAATTTAGGCTAAAAACTAGCCAGCTTTTAAAGATCTAGAGTTGAATAATATGATATCTTTTGAATAAATTGCGTTTGGTCTGCTTTCCTTGTTTTTCCTACCTGTTTTTCTGGTTTTTCTCCTTTCAGGTTTGTGACCAGGTTTATTGAGCTGGACGGCCTGAGCTGTTTGCTGAACTTCCTGAAGAGCATGGACTATGAGACCTCAGAGAGCCGCATCCACACATCCGTTATAGGGTGTATCAAGGCACTGATGAACAACTCCCAAGGACGGGCTCATGTCCTGGCCCATCCAGAAAGTATCAACATCATATCCCAGAGCTTACGGACTGAGAACATTAAGACCAAGATTGCTGTGCTGGAGATCCTAGGGGCTGTTTGCTTGGTACCAGATGGTCACAAAAAAGTCTTGCAAGCCATGCTTCACTACCAAGTCTATGCTGCAGAAAGGACAAGATTCCAGGTAAAAGGAGGATACTCTGACAGAAATACCCAGAATGAGGACTCTCTGCCGGGAGTGATTTTTACAGTGCATATATTGCAAACTTGCTAAGTAGTAAAAAGGCAATATTTATCATTTTGTTTTAGGAAGGGAAATTCCTCAAATCGATTATCACTATATACATATATATATGTATATATTTCTATTTCAAGACCTACTACTTATCATTAATGCCAACTTAAAATCCTTTATATTTTGCCTGAAAATAGAGGTTTGCTGGGCTAAATGAAAGGTGATAATCTGCTCATGCTCTAACGTGATGGCATTTCTGAGGTGGTAATGATCTAGTCTGTCCTAGAAGCTGAAGCCACAGAATTCCAGGAGCCTCTGTCCTGATTTTAAATCCTTAATTTAGTAATAAAACAATTCTGGATTAAATAATGTAGACAATGAATTAAATGATGTATAGTGGAGGCACTTCACTTGCCACTTAGCAATCAACTTGTGAATTGTCATCTCTTAGCAATTGTTGGCTCAAATAACTCCCATTCAGACAATAGAAGGGAAATTCATTCTCAGAGACCTTGAAGTAGGTCAGTGACAGGCTTTTATTGTGGATACTACTGGCTGCTTCTATAGCGTTCCACTTCACTGTGAACCGAGCACCTTTACAAAAGCACATTACAGAATCTGCTGCTGTGTGTGAAGCTGTGGCTCCTTAACTTTGGGATAACCTCACCTATTTACTATTCTTTCTTAGGTGAAATGATTAGAGTGGTGTTAAACCAAGAGGCACTGGATCCCGATGCCTGACAGTCATTATCTCCTACCTCCTTCTCAGCTAATGGATTTTAGGCTGCAATTAACTTATTACTGTAAAAGTGAATGGGGAAACAGTCTGTGCTGATGGACAGTAGCTGCCAATGCTTGTGTTAGAACCAAATGCACTATGGGATTCTCTGGTGTGACTCAGACCTGGGACAGGGATGCAGGAGTTCTTGGTTTGGTATTAACCTGTATTTGGCATTGGCAGGTCTATCCCTCTGTGTGCACTGCCCCATTTGCATTGCTTGTCTATTCAGACTTGATGCGTGTCTTCGATGTGCAGGTGTGACACGTATAATGTATGGCTCCAGAAGTGCGGGCCTTTCAGCCTCAGTTGGAAGATCTTGAGCCTATTTCAAGAGAGATAATCATAATTACAGTAAAACTTGGTAGGTGAAGAGATTACAGCTGTAGTCATAAGACTATGTCACCATTCTTTAGTGCAGGAGTAGGATAGGAGTGAGCAGTGCAGATGCAGGAAGTAAGCCATGGATGTGAGCTATGATGTGGAGGTTAATGGGTACTGCCTGTGGAGGAGAAGGAAAAAAATTAAAGTCATCTTGTTCTCTAGTAATTAGCTGAAATAAAGAATCCTTCCTGAATTATTATGACATTCTTTTGTAGCTGGGAGACAGGTGGGGATAACTTGAGCTGCTTAGCAAAAAGCAGTGGTAACTCACAAGCCTGAGTACACTTGTGGTCCCGCGTTAACTTGCCATTACTGGACCAATTGACTCTGCTCAATAAGCCCATAATGGAGAAAGATGCTGAGTTTACCCTAGCTGGATGTTCTCTCTCTCTCTCTCTCTGTTTCTGTGTTGATTTAAAAGCTACTGAATAACTGAGGTAAGTCATTGCAGGGTAAAATGTGGTAGCTTTTGAGGAATCTGGTGGAATGGTTCGCGGGTGCTCACCAGTCTCTTACATTCATGAAAAGTACTTTGCATAAATGCTGCTCTTGTCAAAATACTTTTCCATTGGGTTAAAAAAAATGAAGGATAAATGGATACTCTGTCTCTTTTGTTTCTTCAGTTAAAAAAAAAAAAAAAAGAAGCCC
>VZRS01001948.1:173657-265545 GCA_013398055.1 Ifrita kowaldi
AAAAAAAAAAAAAAAAAAAAAAAAAAAACCCCCCCCCCAATCCCCAAAATGATTTAGCAGAAGGAATGTGTTCCTGTTTGCAATTACTATTACTTGTGTTTAGAGACTGAAAAGGGGTTTTCTGGTACACTCAGCAATAGCTTAATTTTGAGGAGGTAAGGGTTCATCCAAAGACATTGCTAATCCATCCCCAGTTATTCTTCTAACAGAGAGACTGGGGATTTTTTAAGTGCTGGAGAAACAAATGCGGCCATGGTCTTTCTTACCATTTAGAGGAAGTTTCTCTGATACTCTAGCACTTAAAATTAAGGGTGTTACGTCACTCTGCCTCTTGCCCTCCCTCACCTCTGTCTCAGAATGGTCTTGCAGCTTATTGTCAAGAAAAGCATCCACTGTAACTTGAATATGGGAAGCCATTTTAAAAGAAGGATGAGCTGACAATGCTTGTGCTATACCTTTCCTGTAAACTTCAAAGATGTGGCATGCAATGAAAGCCTTTTTTTATCCTCTTAGTCCTAGTCCTGAATGTAATCTTTGTAACCCAGAGTTTGCAAGTATCTGAAGAGATCCTTTAGGCGTGAAACTGAACCCTTTGGGGGCTGGGTTTCCTGCAGCTCGAGCAGCTAGGAGCATCATTTGGTGTATTGCAGTGTCCAAAAAGTGTGGAGCTTGCAGCAAACTTTACACTTTGCAGCTCGACTTTGACCAGCCACACCTAAACACTGTTATGTTGAAAACTATCCACCACAAGTGGCGAATCTGGCAGAACCAAGAAACAAGAATTCTTTCTGTGAAAGTAATAAAACTGTGAACTAAACTGTAGGAACAGGAGAAACTATGCAGAGTAGAAATTTATTCCTTTGCCTCTATGGTCCATCATTGCAGACTGATTCTCGTTGATGGGGGGAAGGAAAGCTGGGAACTGTAACGGCACTGCTCAATCTTTCTCTATATCTAGCTCTGCAAGACAACGGCCAAATTAGAGATACAATAAAAAAAAACAAAACAAAACAAAACAAAACAAAAAAAAAAAACCTAAAGAGGAAAATAATCTCAAATTTTGGAAATCAACTCAATTCTCGTGAAGTAAAAGTGCAGGGCTTTCTGGAAACTGTACTGAGCTCACTTTTATTGGAATGTCTAACAAATAACTTACAGGTGATGTTGACCTCAGACAACATCAGTGCCAATGTTGCTTTTCCTTAAGTTGTCTTCTAGACAAGAGCGGTTGAAAATACTAGCTGTGAATTTATTCCTCCTCATCTGTGAAAGTTGGCACTTTGTATACTATCTGTTTGGATTTATTTTCAACTCTCGCAGGTAGTAGTAAACCGAAGTGTCCCACTCTCCCCCATGTCATTTGTAGTGACCAGCACTATGTCCATTGGGGAATCCGGAGGTAAATGTAACAAACATTAATCCAGATCTGCATTTCCTCAAAAACACTTTTTTCCTTTTGAAGAGGAATATCATTGTGATGAATAAGAATTTGGGGTACATGGTTCTGCTTCCACTCATTTTTGTAAGAAGAAGAAGAAGAATGTTTTATTGGCAGCTATCTAAAATTTGAGCTCCTGAATAACTCGGTGATGACAGCTTTAGATTGGAACACTGATTATTTCCAGTTTGCACAAGTGTGGTGGAGTGTAGAGATCATGTATTTAGCACAGCAAGGTAAAACATGGCATGTTTTGTTGAATTTAAGAAGTTATTACTGGTCGATGTTCTTAACACAACTGCTACCTGGCACAGCTGCCAAAAGTTGTCAGAGGACTCAGCAACTGATGAATTAGTGGAGAAGGAAAGCTGTGACTTAAGATATGGTTCTTACTAAACTTGCGTTTACTCTGTCCTGCAATAGCTCCTATTACTTGAATAGAAAACTTACAGTTAGATACTAGTATATCTGAAGTCAAAATTCAGATTACAGTGAGATTCCTGAGCATTATAAATGCTTTTAGTCCCAATTAACTTAATTGCACCAAGTAATACCAACTGAAGACCATTAATCAAACTCTGCTGAAATACTTAGAAAAGGGTGTCTTTGCTTCTTGATGTGTTCTTTCTTTTTTTCCATTTTTTTTTTCTGAAGTTAATGGAAAATATAGATAGAACTTATATGAATATGAAGAACTATTTCCTTAACAAGAAATTTCATGTTTTACTCTGAATTGAAACTGATGTAAAATATTATTTATTTCTAAATTGCCACCATTTCGTCTACTGACTACAATTGTCAGTCCCTAACTTCAGTTAGGATTCACTTTAAAGCCCTGGGGAGATTCTCCAGAACTTACTCCTTTGTGTTGAGACTCCAGTCTTCACCCAACTGCCTTTTTGTACTGCAGCTTCACCCTGTCTTTGATATTCAGTGTGTTTATAGGTCTATCATGATCATCTTTGTCTCGGCACTTGCAACAAGATTCTATACTTTATGTTTGTGTCTCAATTTATGTAGTTACTATTCCTATTTTCTCATATTTCCCACTTCTTCCTGCCTGAGCTTATCCCTTTGCTTGCTTTAATTGTCAGCCCTTCTTTTATTATGCCCTTCTGCCTGGAATGATTCTCACTTTAATGTCCAACAGGGCAATCTGTAGTTCATCTGAAGATATTCCTTGAAAATTGTCCTCTTCAGAGTAATTTTCTTTCTGTACTCAAATACCACAGTAGTATAAGGCCATGCCTTCAATCTCCTTCCTGAGGCAATCTGGAAAACTGTCTTTATCCAATTGTTGGAAACATGCTGCTTTGCCTCCAAATCCTACTCTGCCCCTTAAAGAAGAGAGATGAAAGAAAACACTTGAAATCCAAACAGTAAATCCTCAGAGCAGAAATGTGGAATTAAAAAGATGAGGCCTTGTTGTCCTTGCTGGGATTTTTTTCCATGTGATGTATTCAGAATTGGTATGAGTGTAATTCTGTCACTGGCTCACTATGTGATCCTAAAAATGTTACTTTATCTTGTTTTTTTTCTTGTGACGATGGAGTTTTATAAAATGCTATGAAAATTGAGAAAGAAGAGTCTCTGATTTTAAAGTCATTCATGTCTGAATTATCCTATTTATGACTGGTTTCCCTTGTGAAAGGGGCACAGTCTGTCCCTTCCCTAAGCTGTTGCCTTTCTGATTACTGTTATGCTTGCTGCTTCCACTCCTTTTTTCTGTGTCATGACACAGTAGCACATTATACTTTTTAACATGCCATATTTTGAGACAAACTAATATTGCAAATTCATATTTGGGTCTATTGGCCCAAAAAGTTTATCAGGATGTTCCAGTGCTCTTCCAGCATAGTTTGCTATTTAAAACACTCGTCTAGCTGTGGATCCCTGTGGGGAGAAAGAATTTCTCTTTTAGTCTTGAGAGAACCTAGGTTAGTTATGGAAAGAAACTGATTTCACTTGCCAATGGAAATATTAACTGGGCTACTTTGGGCAGAAAACTCTTCTTTTCCTCCTTAATGCTGCTGGAAATTTTGAAGCTTGAGGTGAATCAATAAAGAAAGTTTGATATTGTCAGTTAAAAAGGTGGAGGTCAGGAGCATTCCTTCCAGAGCCCCCTTGCCTGATTTGTGTTAAACACTGTCAGTACAGACCATAATTTGTAAGGAGAAATCTGATCAATTTGGAATTGTAGTAGAGGATCTAACAAGGAACAAATTAAAAGGCTGTATTCCCTCTTGATTTCCTTCTTCCCTTTAGGGCTCAGCCAAAGCCTTTTGAGGTTTGCTGCAGATTGAATGAAACCCTACTGGTTGTCAGTGAGGAGGAATAATGGGATTAAGTGAGGAAAGTTTTGCTTAAATAGTAGGAAAAACCTTTATAACCATAAGATCAATTGGGCCACAGAACTGGCTGCCAAGAGGTGTGGTGAAATCTTGTTTCACAGGAAATGTTCAAGTGAAGATTTGAACCTCAGCCATTTGCAAAGAGTTGGAGATATTGGAGTTTGGCCACAGTATGCGGGTGTAGACTCTGACGTTTAGGAATTGCAAGAACTTACAGTGTTTCCTTCTCAAGCTGAACAATTACATGAAGACGTGCTGCTCTTCAATTAGATTAGTGCAACACAGGGGTTTGGGTTTTCTTGCCCTGAATTTGGTTTGCCTCCCATTGCATTCTGCTCCTAGTTCAGTGTTCCAAAATGGGGGATAGAAAACTTTTGTTAGCATCCTTCAACTTGTCTGGATGTTATACCCGATATGCTGTTTCATAGATTCTAGCATGTTCCTAAAAGTCTGTGAGAAAATATGATAGGAATGAAACCTCTAAAGAAAACCAGCAAAACCATCCTTGGTTTTGATGCTTCTGCAGTGATGGCTAATTCAATTTTTCCAAGAAAGCACTTGTGTGTTGGATTTCAGTGTCAAATCTGGCAGTAACAGAATAAAATTCTCTCATTTATCTCAATTCTGCTTGTTTGTCAAGTTGAACAGTTGGTTTTGTTGGTGAATTTAAAGACTTCTCAAATAGTTTCTGGTTGTCACTGTTAGAGATAGGACACTGGATTGAGCTGACCACCAGCCTGGCTCAGTAGGGCATTTCATGTGCTTTTAGGTAAGACTCGTTCCCATTTCTAGCAAAATATTATTTGGTCATAACACGGTTACTGGGATGTTGGGTGAGATCGAAGCTCAAATGCCTGGAATAGGGAAATTTGAAAATTACAGTTGGGAAATGTAAAAGTAGCAAGAGAAAGGAGTTTATGAAATCAAACTTGTTTGATAATGAGCGTACTATGCTCATATGTAAAAACAGCTGTCAGTAGCAGTGTATGATAGGTCGAAATATTTTTGCACAAAAACAAGCATGAAGCCAGGAGGTTATTCTTTCCCCTGAAGAATGCACAGGAGGATGTTCCTCCTGTTTCTTGAGACATATCTCCCTGGCTTTCTACAGGAAACAAGACAGACCCATGTAACTGATCACTAGCAGAGGAAGGATTTTGCTATGAATGAACACTTTCAGTAACTAGGGACGAAAGACTGACTAGAGGAAAATGAGCTTCCTTATTCAGCACCATAGCTTCTAAATGTTATTGAGATGGTCTGCTGAGCTGAACACTAAAAAGTTATTTTTGTCTTTGTTATCCCTTTATGGTCAAAACTTCTTGGGGAGACTAAACAGAATGCTATCTTTTTTAGTATGAGAGCAAAACAAATATATGAGTGTGAGGCATTTATTATTAACGCTGGAGTGAAACTCATACAGTTGAACTGGCAGATCTCAAGTGGAATTTGTCACTCTTTCAGTAAGGAAAATAATCCCTGGAATTATGAACTGATCAGAGAAGATCCTGAACAGAAGATTAATGATGATCAGTACAAAGCTAAAAGTAGAGTTGCTTTCATGGCTGATCAGTTTCTGCATATAACTTCTTTGGTAAATATTCAAGTGGAATTAATCCTAAATAAGGCAAAGCCTACCAATGTTATTCATCTAGTCTTTTTCTCCTTTGTCTCCTGATGTTCACAAGATTATGGTAAAATATCAATATGTATGCAGAAATTAGACCAAAAGCATTCCTGTGCTGAGCACCCCCTGAATGCTGAATACCGCTGTTAATTGGTTATTAGGGGGATGCACAGCCTCTGGAGAGAACTTCCCAGAGCCTTTCAATATATAAACAGAGCTTATAGGAAAGATGGAGAAAGACATTTTGCCGGGGTCTGTCATGGCAGGACAAGGGCTAAAGGGTTTAAACTGAAAGAGGCTAGACATAAATTGGATAAAAGGAAGAGGGTTTTTTATGATGAGGATGGAGATGCACTGGAAGAGGTTGGCCAGAGAAGCTGTAGATGCCTCATCGCTGGAAGTGTTCAAGGCCAGGCTGGATGGGGCTTTGAGAAACCTGGTCTGGTGGAAAGATGTCCCTCCCCATGGCAGGGGGGTCGGGACTAGATGATCTTTAAATGTCATTTTTAACCCAAACCATTCTATGAGTGTGTAACATGGAACGTGGAGCTTAACTGCACTTCCAGTGGAGAAGTGTAATTCAGCTTTGAGCTTTGGTGCTGTATGTGCAGGGGATATTCCTGTGATTTGAAAATCACTAAAAGGAACTTACCAAAAGGTGGTAATTGTCTGCTTCATATTAAGTGGTGGTAAGTGAAGGAACAAGGAGAAATCTTTCAAGGTTCAGGCACAGGCTTTATTACTCAAGACAACTTCTCTTTACAATTATCTCCCCCTGTATACAGAAGTGCAATCTATCCTGCGAGAAACTGGGTTATGTCCTCTAACCCGGTTTGCTGTTCTGTTTCAGTCGTTGTTAAATGAGCTCGACCGAAGCATGGGGCGATACCGAGATGAAGTAAACCTCAAAACAGCCATCATGTCGTTTATCAACGCTGTTCTGAATGCAGGCGCTGGTGAGGTGAGTCACTGCCCTGGAAATTCCTTCTAAAATGTTACGTTTAAATTAGTTTACCTTGGAAATAGTCAGTAGATTAAGTCACAAATCTTGTGGTAGTGAGTGGATATAGTTTGTAGAAAATAATGCTTAATTGTTAAGATCAGTCTTACAATGTCTTCCATATTATTTCATTTCGAGCTTCTTCAATATAAGATAGACTACTTACACTGAAGTGCTTACTTTGGGTTGTTTGTTGGTTGGTTGGTTTTTTGCTGTTTTGGTTGTGGGGGGTTTTTTGTTTGTTTTAAGAACTGCAGAGCATTTACCTTTTTATTTCAGCCTCTTTGGAAAATATTTGGGTCTACCTTCAGAAATGTTTTGAAATGTTGTTTTGACTCAAAGCCAAACTCAAAACATTTTAATTTTAACATATCAAAGGGAGACATTTCAGTAAAAACCCCGTTGTTTTACTTTTATTAACAAGGCTTCCTTTTGAGTCTGGGGGATAGTTTAAACTGATTTACTTCATAAAAAGAGTTACTTTTGTGACATGGGCTTTTTTTGTCTTTTTTGGTTAAACCACAACAGACAACAAACTCATGAGAGCTGTCTGACAATGTATTTGTCTCTGTCTCTGGGAATCCTGTAACATCCCAGTGAA
Organism: Ifrita kowaldi; assembly: GCA_013398055.1. NCBI lineage: Eukaryota > Metazoa > Chordata > Aves > Passeriformes > Cinclosomatidae > Ifrita > Ifrita kowaldi. The sequence continues at coordinate 180,675 of VZRS01001948.1, forward strand.
TAGATGTCAGAAGGTTTGTCAGAGTATGTGATTTTATGTATATGGTTTTATGACAGATAAACAGAAAAACTAGAAGGAAGACTGCAATACTGTTCATCTGTAACCAGGAGGGGAACCTTTAATGGACTAGCAGAAAAAAAGCTAATAGCTTCTGTTCCTTATGGAATGACATGGAGTGTGCTGTCCTTATGATGGCATATGCAAAATTCATAGTACCTAAATGTACTTTCAGGTGAAATGGAGGCAAAGGCATTAATTTCTTTTTTACTTACTTTACTGGAATTAATCACCCTGTGAATTTGGTGCCAGGATAGAGAATATTAAAAAAGGAAGAACTGAAGTTTTAAGTAATTTTTTAAAAAATATGATTGACAGCTTTTGGAAACAAATAACTTGGTTTTCCCCCATTTTTTAAGGACAATTTGGAGTTCCGATTGCACCTCCGATATGAGTTTCTAATGCTGGGAATTCAACCTGTCATTGACAAGCTCAGAGGACATGAGAATGCCACACTGGACAGGTAAGACTTATTTTCGGAGAACAGCTACTGATGAACAGAAAGACTTCTTAGAAACTCCTCTATTTGAGACAGCTGTCTCTGTCTCTTCCTGAAACTGACTCCCTAGGAAAAAAAAAAAAAAAAAATTGTCCTTAAAATTAACATCAGCAGATGAGGTAGGAAATATACATACTAAGCTGGCAGAGGCTGTGGCAAAGGAGTTCCTCAGTTGCTTTTCTTCTCAGCTGGGGATGGCAATCAGAATGAAAAATACAAAAAATATTCTAACTGTTTTCTCGTGAAGCAAAACTGTAACAAAAGACTGTCCTGGTTGGAGGGAGGGAAGCCAGTAGTTTGTCAAATTCATTGAGACTGAGTATGCATGGTCCAAGTGCAGGTTCTGAGTTTCCAAGTTGTATATCTACAGTTTGCTGCAGAGCTGGAACCAGGAATGTTACTTTTGATCTGCAACATTATAAGCAAGGATAAGAGAATCTGTCCTATAGGTAATCTGTATTCCTTTGGACAGCAACCAGGAGTGTTTAGGAAGGGCTTAGGGCACTTTTGGATTTTACAAGTTGGTCAAGAGAATAACAGAGGTTTGCGAGGCTCTCAGATGCCTGGATTACATAGACTCTTGTGTGAGATCTATACCGGGGAATGTGCCACAGCCTTTCTCCACATCATCTGCTGTGCTCCAGTCTCTGTGTGAGCCAAGTCCAGATGTTCAAATGTGTCACTCACCAGGTCACCCAGATCCAAACATTGTCATGCTGCTCTGCTTATCAATAGGAATATCTAGAGACTGTTGTGAGCTGGTCCACTGAACGCACCTCTGCTCCCCTGTAAAAAAGAAACAACTTGTTAATGATCTAATAGATGGCTAACAAGTATGGTGTGGACTTTTCAGAAATGTATTATCACTGCAGGCATTGCATTAATCAAAAACACAATGTCCCTTTCCTATTTTATGAGGTTTTTTTGCATCTTACCTCAACACAGTGACTTGGCATAGATACGGAGCGTGTACACCTCTGCCAGCCTTTTCTTTTGGGCTCTCACTGACCCCCTTGCCTTGCATACCTGTGACAGCACTTCACAAAGGAAAGGCTTGCCAACTTTCACATGTACTAGCTGAACTCTAGTGACACACTTAGTGTCTAAGTCTGAATCATGCAATGAACATTGGCAGAGGTTTTGTTTTTCTGTTTCCTCTTAGACATTTAGATTTCTTTGAGATGGTCAGAAATGAAGATGACCTGGAGCTTGCCAAGCGGTTTGACCTGGTAAGTTTTTCTTCGGAGTTCCTGTACTTGACAAAGTTGAACTTGCATCCACTTGGGATGCTTGGTGCAACTTTCCCTTGTGCTCCCTAAAACTAACGTTTGACTTTGATGCTGAGAGTGGCCAATGCCCTTGTTTTCACTGTTTCTCATTTAGCAAGTAGGAGATTCGTGGGGTGTGAACAATGAAAGCAGTGATCACACAAAGGGCTTCTGATGAGTATATTTGATAAAAACTTCTTTTTTTGTTTGCCTGAATGTTCAGGAATGAAGGAGGTTCTCAACCCTGCTCTCAGCTCAGTCCTGATGATCTGGATGCCTTCTAGTTTCAGACATCCCCTTTACAGGACTGTGGGTGAAGTTTGGGCTATTTTCTGATACTCCTTCCAAGATTACATGAAACTCTGCTGAAGACTGTTGCCTCAGAGTCTGTGGAGAGGATCAATATTTTAGAATATGTGGATTTTAAAGATGAACATAAAACAAAGACAACCTCTGCATCAATAAAAAGCTGTAGGGTCCCAAATGGTTTAGTCTCCTCTTTCTTCGTGAACAGCTCTTGCTGCACACTGATACAGAACAACTGTCCCTTTCTTGCTTAGCTTCTACTATTTGTGCCACCAGTTCCTAGGACCCAAATGTTTTGCTTGCTCCAGAATAGCTTCTTGGTGGCTTTGCGTGCCTCCCGCCTTTCTAGCCCTTTCCTTTGGGGGTCTTTTCCATACTGGGTAGGGATGACAATGGTGGTGTCAAAGACCCGTGTGGCTGTTACTGGAACCGGCAGCTGGACATGGCAGGAGACTTTTCAGAGGTCCAGTTGCTGAAAACTTGCCTGTCTTTGTATTGACTGGATCTTTCACAGTTAAACAGGCTTTCACTGTGGATGGTTTTTCCTCTTCTCTCACTTCAGATCCACATTGATACAAAAAGTGCCTCTCAGATGTTTGAGTTGATCAAGAAGAGATTGAAGCACACAGATGCCTATCCCTATTTGTTATCCATCCTCCAGCACTGCTTGCAGATGCCATGTGAGTACATGTAGAGATTGCCAGAGCAAGGGGCATTGGAGAACTGGGTGAAGCTTTGGTGTAGGTACAAGTTCACAGATACCAGGGCACGCACTGCCCTTGTCTCCCATTCAGAACTTGGCTGTGGCTGATGAATTTGGTATCTTACATTGACTCCACCCAGCAAAATTTTTGTCACAATACTTAGGGCAGCAATTTGACCTCTCTGCACTTGCAAATAAAATTAAGTAGCTGAGACATTCCAGTTAGCCACTGACAGGGCTTTTAATGATTTTAACTATGAAGTTTTAAGAAAGAGTCCTTGTGCTGTAGATCAGGGAATTCCCAGAAATAGATAGCATTTTGAATATTAAAAAAAGACACTGAGGATTTTTTCTGGTGAAACAATACAATATTGAAAGCTGTTCTGCCACTGGGAAATTCCACAATAAGTCTTCAGGCTGCTATCTCATGGCAATGCATCAGTGGAGAGCTCCTAAACTGAAAGTGAAAAATAATATTGGCATTTGTTTCCAAAGGAAGTGATAAGAATCTTCTTGTTAACTGCAATAAAATAACTCGGTTATGCATCCAGAGTGTAACAGCAAGATCACTAAAGAAATGTCTGCCTTGATCCTGTTACGTGTGAGGTGCTGGTCTTCCATTACTTTCATCCATATTTGAGCAGTCAGATTGAGAAGGGAACATGAGGGCGATGTACTGTAGCGTGCTTTTCAGAAAGTAATGTGGTATGTTCTCAGGCTCTCATTAGATTCAAGTACTGCTGTGCACAAATTCAAGCAATACTTTGTCTTAGTGGCCTCTCTGATATTACTCTTTAGAACAGCACTTGAGCTTTACATATTGACTGGGATTTTTGCTGGCAGAATGACTAAATCCTGTTAGGCTAGAACAGGATTGTACTGGAGCAGTTATAAAGAATCTAAAGATCTAGATTATGTAACTTGGAGAGCTGAGGTGAACTTTATGTTGCTCTGGCTCTTCTGTTTTGATATCCATGGGATCAGTCCCTTTGGTTTGGTTCAATTTCTGTTCTTTATCTCCACACTTTCTGGTCATGTTGTACAAAGTTTTCATGCCACTCAAGTTTCCCTGACCTGCAGATAACCAAGCATACAGATGGAACATCTCATTGTTTTTACAGTGCCCTCAACATCAAGCCCCAGAGAACACTGAGTATTAGTTATCACAAAGGAATCCTTTTTATAGACATTTAAAGTGCACGTTATAGCTAACTTGTCAGAAGAGTTGCATAGCCTGAATGTGCAAATCAGGCACAGAGTTGCCCGTGCCTGTTATGTGCTGTTCCAGGATGCCAGGTGTTTGTCAATAATCTGCTAACAACTGTTCAGAGTTAGTCTTTGTGTTCTGTAACTCATTGCATACAGGACTGAGATGAAAGGTGGGAAGGAAAGAATGCCAGTTTGTTGGCAGGTCTGTGCACTTTGGCGTGGAATTGGAAGTTCTCATGGGTTGGTCTTTTTTCCATACAGATAAGAGGAATGGAGGAAACTTCCAGCAGTGGCAGCTGTTGGACAGAATACTCCAACAAATTGTTCTTCAGGGCGAACGAGGAGATGATCCAGATATAGCTCCATTGGAAAACTTCAATGTCAAAAATATAATTAAAATGTAAGCTGCATTATTATTGTTTATTTCTGTTATGCAGGTATAAGGATATGATCAGTATGCAGGTGCTTAGGAAATGAAATATCATATGTGAGGACATTCTTATTTCAACTTACAGCTTTCCATTGTCTTGTTAAGTAGTTAAGTCTTCTGAGTAGTTTCCTTCTAATGACATCTTAGCTTGGCAGTATCTTCTAGCAAAGTCCTTGTCTTTGACTTCTAGTAAATGTTAATCTGGTTAGAAGAGCAGAAAAAATGCTCAGATTTTATAACAAGGCTTCCTCAGGTGCCTTTTTTTCATTCAGGATGCTCATGAAAGCTTTCCTTGATACTAAAAAGAAAAAAAATAATGTCATAATCTCTATGTAGATCCCATTCCTCACTGATGAACACATGGTTTTAAAAGATTGCAAATAGGGGAAAGCAGTCCCCACTTGACACACAAAACCTCTTACCTCTTCATAAAATGTCTGTTTGCTCTCACCCACAGACTTGGTTGAGGGCATTACCATTATTTTTTCCCATAGGATGCATCAATTGAGAAGTCTAGCTACATGAGCTGGCTCTCATCTCAACTTCCCTGTTCTCAGTCCTTTTTTAGCCAAACTTTTGGATTCTTCATTTCATCCAACTGCCTCTGCAGGTAATTCATGGCCCATTACCCTTCCGAATTATCCACTGAAAAGAACATTTATAGAACATAAGTCCTATATGAAACCAAATTCTCCTGTACTAAAAGTTTTACAGTTCCTCTTGTTACAGGTGTGAGCCAAAATCCAAACTGATTTCTTGTCATGGAAAAATACAGTCGTGTTGGATACCAGACTTCATTGTAGATTTCATGCCTGATCTTCCCTTTCTAGTTTCATAGCTACTCCTCATTCTGCATATCTAATCAATCCCCAGCATGCCCTGCATATTTTCTGTCAGTAATAGGAAATAGCTGTGCCAGTATGAGATATGAGAATTTCCTGGTTACTGATATATTACCCAATAGAGAAGTGTTCTTCCTCCTTTTAAGAAAAAAAAATAGAACCACAGAAAGTAGGAAAAACGATGGCAATCTGGTTTCATATTAAGGATGGGGTAATTTGTAACTCATAGCAGCTGCGATTATTTTAGTGACGACTTCTCTCTTTCAAAATAAGTAGACTTGGCACTTTGAGGGCATTACCTGAAGACAGGAATATGTCAGGTCTTTCTTCCCCAGACATTCCTTTGTCCCTTTTTTATGACATTGAGTAACAAGGCATCATATTTATATTAGCTGTTGGCTAGGGAGCAGAATCTGAATCCAGAAGGACCACTGGCATGATCCTGTATAAATTTGTACGCTCACCAGGTTGCCTTTTGCTGGTCACTACACATAATGGCCACTTGCCTTTCAACCTGGGTAGCTCAGATAAAGTTTAAATTATCTCATTTCATCTTTCAGGCTGGTGAATGAAAATGAAGTCAAGCAGTGGAGGGATCAGGCAGAGAAGTTCCGGAAAGGTGAGTGCATCCTCTGTGCTTGGGTAGACAGAAAGGGAGGCAAGACTGATCTGCATTCATTCACAGAGCAGCGAGCAGCACAGCTGGGCACAACTTTTCCTTTTGCATACATTTTGTTCATGGTGAACAGTTTATGTGTTTCACAGGATGGGGATTCCCTCAGTCCTCACATGAAGTGATTTTACAGTCTAACTGAAACGTGGGCATTGCTGTCTTGATCACTGAAGGTCATTGTCAAGACAGTCAGACTCTATTTTCTTTTTCTTGCTCTCTTTATACATCCCTGCTTGAGCTGACAGATTTGTCAGCTTTTTTTCAGCATAACCTAAATCTCCTCAGGGACTGTTCATGAGCTTTATTTCATCAGTCCCACTTGCGTGTTCCCCCTAGACCATGCTGAGCTGATGAGCAGGCTAGAGAAGAAGGAGCGGGAATGTGAAACAAAGACCCAGGAGAAGGATGAAATGATGAAGACACTGAACAAAATGAAGGACAAGCTGCAGAAGGAATCCTTGGAGCTGCGCCAGACCCGAGACCAGATGAATGATCTGGTGGCTCAACTTAATGAGTTCTCGGTATGAGACTGGGAGTCTTCCCCATCCTTGTTTAAAGGCTGCTAACTAGTGAATGATGAACAAAAGCTTCTTTTGAATGAAGCGCATCTTTGGTCATAATAGAGACTATTTAGAAACTGCTCAGCTTTTAGCTGAGACCAAAATCCCAGAGCTGGTGGTATAGAATGGCTAATGCATGGGCTGCTCCATTCCTTCTCCTCAGCCGCCTTCCTTGCAGGAGCTGCCGAGGCACACATGTCCTCTCCAGCCATAATTTTCACTGCTGAGTGGGGTAGCCCTGGTTGTTATTTCAGTGGAATAGAGAGAAACCTCCCTGATACAAAAGTATATTTAGGGAAGAAACAGGATTCCTATTATGCTATTATTCCTATTCAAGAGCGTCTGAACTGCCTTGGAGTTCTGCAAAAGTGACATTTGCAGATGCTCCCTCCTGTTTGGTGGTCCTTCTATCCCAGCTGTGTGCCTGAGCCACAACTCACCAGAACACAGCCCTGAGAAGTTAGACACTGCAGAAAGCAGATTCATTCCCTCCTCCCCTCTCCCAGTTTGCATTAGTGGGGCCTAATGACAGGTATTCAGAGTTTCAAACCCTTAGCTTTTAAACTCAGGAGTTCAAAAGTTCATATGATTGAACTTTTCTCTTTTTTCATACATAAGGAGAAAATAATACATTTTGGCTTCTTTTACTAGCTTTCTGTTTTTCTGAGCCATTTATGGTTCTTTTTTTTCAAGCTCTTCTCCACAACTCCAAGGGCTTGAAACTTTCTCTTAAATGAAAGCTGAGATTCCTCCCTTTATTGCATGGCTTTGAGTGCAGGAGGCTTTAAAGAAAACATCAAATATTTTGAGAGTCGTAATAAAATCACATCAGCTGGCAACATGGAGTTATTGTGCCTTTTAAACTGTTTGCTTTCTTTTTCTCTGTGTTTTTTATTTTCCAGCAAGGGGGCAGCATTTCCTTCCCACCCCCACCACCCCCTCCTCCAGGTGGCCCGTTAGCTTTGTCCTCTTCTCACATGTCTGAGAATTTGCCACCGCTGCCACCTCCTCTGCCTTTCTCCAGCTGTCCCCCTCCTCCTGCTCCACCACCTCCTCCAGGAGGACCTCCTCCTCCACCAGGAGCACCACCTTTCTTCAGCATGGGGGTACCACCCCCTTCGACGACCACCTTCAGCACTGGTGGCCCCAGTCTGAAGAAGAAATCTATCCCGCAGCCTTCACATCCACTGAAATCCTTCAACTGGGCTAAGCTGAGTGAGGTAAGAAACTGCATTACTCAATTAATTTACTTTCTGAGTGTTCCCCAGTGTTGATTAATGCCATGAAATGCAGAATGATAGAAGCAAGTGGCTTTCTGTGGGCTCTGGTCAGAAGGCGTCATTAATTGTCTTGAGGGAGTCTCCCCAGTTCTCCAGCAGTGCAGCACATCCCCTGTGATGAGCAAGGTGCTGGTTAGATTGAGCTGCATCGATCTGGGCATGCAAATGATCTGGTTAAGCAAAGCTGTAGTGGGGCTGAATATGTATGTCAGAGCTGGACATCTCCAGGACTGGTGTGCCAGAGCTGCCCTCACTTGTGCACCGGGGAAAAGGGTGAGCAGAGCCAATGTGGGCAAAACATGGTGAGAACCACCTGGAAAATTAGCCACCTCTACTGTGGCAGGAGCCAGCACCAAGGAGAGAAAGGTGTTCTGGTTCTCCTCACTGTTTGTTCATGGCCATGAGGGAAGCTGCCTCTCTGCTTGAATGGTTAGCTCTCTGTCTATTGGTGATAAAAGTCCAGGTTGGCAAAAAAACCCCAGAGGGCTTGGATTCTTCTTGTTGCGCTCATTTTCTTCTGCCTTGGTTATGTCTCCTTCCTCTTCACTTCTCTCTCTTCCCTCTCTCTCTTTTTTCCCTTCTTCTTTTCCCTCCCCTTCTCTTCAGGTCTTAATTTTTTTAAATGATTTAGAAAGAAAAAAGTGTCTGTGTTGAGTTTGGATTGCTGCCTAGAAACCCAGGTTCTCTTTTAGACTGAAACTCACCCAGGGCCCAACTCCGGCATTTGGAATGAGTGTCCAGGGACCTCTGGAATGCCACAAGAATTCTCTCTCCCCCTCTCCCCTTTTCTTTAAAATAAAGTGAAGTGAAATATTTGCTGCACCGTCTGTGCTTGTCTGTCAAGGCCACGTGGGGGGTGTGGGAGAGAATGTAAGGACGAGGATTTATTTTCCTTTGCAGAACGTGGGACTTAGTGCTCTGAAGAAAAGAAATAATAACTAATATATGTATATATATGAATTTATATGAAAAAGAGAGAGTCACAGGTGTTTCTGTTTAGTGTACAGTAACTGTAGGCTTATCCTGCCCTCTGGATAAGAGTGAAGGCAGCTGTGCTAATAAAATTGAAGACCTAGGTGGTGAGATGGCTAAAGGACACTATTTTGAGGAAGGCAAAATAGTTGGAAAAAGACGCTTAAGAGGGTGGGGTCTTTGATTTGGGGTGTCTGCCAGTGTTAGTGTTTTGAACCTGGTATGGTCTCTGCAAAATGGCAGAGGTTGTGGTGTCGATACAGGTGTCTCACATTGTTACTTGGGCTGCCCTTTGGTGTGTAATTATTTCATTTCACTGACTGCTGGAGAAGCAGATATGTTTTGGTCATCTTCCTCAGTTATCCTGGATTTCCTGCTTCAGTATCTTTCTATTCACATGGACATGAATCGTCTGAGCACAAAGTCATGAGTAGATTGGATGGGCCTTGTCATGCCTTGTGTGACCTTTGCTGTACTTCTGTGGTGTTCTCCTGAACGGAGCTGTCAGAGTAGCCAGACTTGAATGAATGAGGACTCACAACAAGCATGCTGTCTAGGAGCAGCACACCTCAAGTTTTTGAGCCTGAGAAACTGAGGCTTGGAAGTGTGCATAGTATTTTTGTGGTTTGTGGCAGGGTTTAACTTCCAGTTCACGTGACTACAATTTTTCCCCACAAAAGCATACTGAGGAACAATACATGAAACACAGCAAGGTGAGAAAACACAGTGTTGGCAACAGCTGTACATAAAGTCAGGGCTGCAAGCAGCGTCAACTATTCAGCTCTTAGTTATCACTGCATACTATTTAGACCACCCTTCTCTAAGCAATTAGTACAGATTCTCTCTCAGGAGGTTTTTCAAGGAAGTATGAAGATGATGCCAGGACTGAGGCAGCCCACGTGAGAGCAAACTCCTCTCTGTCCATGCAGCCTGCCTCGGGGGAGTGAGGGAAAGCCAACAGAGGCCAAGAGGAGTGTGGACAGGGCTGGCTGAGAGGGATTTGTCTGCAATATACTTTCTCAGTAGTGGAATCAAGGCTGTTCTCCAGGGCAATTCATATGACACCTTTTTTTCCAATACTGATTTTGACTTTAGAAGGAAAGAACTGAGCTGTTGGGTGTTAGAAGAAATATCAAATGTAGTCAAGCTCTTAGCAGTTGACAATAACAGATTGTCCACTGTTCCCATGGGCACCACAAAAAAAGGTTTGACTGGAAAAGATCTGTGCTTCTAACAAGGAAACTCCAACAGCCCACTAATTTCCATTGAGAATTAGGGACTTTGTGCTAGCTTTGATGTGAACTAATGATCAGTGGCAAAGACATTTAGATGCATGGATGGGCTGAGTTCTGATGAAGCCCTTCCACACCACAGCTCCATTCATACAGCACTGTAGCATTGTCTGTGAATTCCATTCATACAGCACTACAGTAGTGCTGGTGCCAAGGATCTCTGTTTTTTAAGAAAAAGATATTGCAATACAACCACTGTAATATCCTGGAAAGATTCCTTTCTTTGTTTCAGGGCAGCAAGGCACTCTCACTCTGAGTTTTACATAACACCAAAGGTCAATCAGGGACCAAACATTTATGGTTAATCCAAGCAATGGACTGGTTTCAAGAATATTGGAAGTATGGATTAATAATTACCTATTTAATAAATATAAACATGTTTATTTGAAGTTCTCAGAGTAAATCAAGTCAACCTTCGACTGCTCTGCTTGTTATCTCATGGCTGGAGAAGCAGCTTCCCATCAAGTGTCCTGGTAATGACTCTCATCCGTGATGTCAGGGAGGCTTTCTTTAGCCAGCCCTAAACAGATCTGACTGAAACAGCTTCAAAAGAAAGGTATTTTTGTGGAGGAATTTATTTAAAAACCCAAAACACACACATGTAAAAACAAACCAAAACCACCAAACCCAAACCCCCAAAACAGCCAGTCACGTGAACAGAAAATGTTCATTTTGACACTAATTTTTTAAAAAAATGTTTCTATAACGTTATCAATGATTATGATTTCTGAAACTTTCTTCCTAAAAGCAGCCTGAGGTTTATGGCATAAAATGATGAAGGACTGCTGCTAAAGATTCAAAGTTATTGGAAAGAGTTCTCCAAAGTCTCATTGTGAAGCTGCTCATAACAGATGTGGTGGTACCTAGGCCTACAATGAGATAAAAGAGATGTTTTGATTAAAAAACAGGCCAAAAATACAGCTTTTGCCTGAAGTGGAGTTTTCTCACACTGAAGAAACATCTAATATCAAGAGAAAAGTTTGGAAAATGTGCTTTGTTCATATCACTTTTCAGACTCATAATGGAATTCTGAATTGAAATTTTAAGTTACTTCCACTTGTCTGGTTAATATTCTACAAATATTAACCCACTAATAAGCAGGATTGCCTGCTCCAGTATTCACAGAAGACTCATTGTTTCCATGGTTTCTCTGGACCTGCAGGTCAAACGAAAGTACTGTAAGTTTTCACTAATGCTGTGCAGCTACTGAGGCATGATGGACTTTGATGCCTTCCAGAATATCATTATTTATCTATCAGGGTAAATAAAATCATCCTTTAGATGTAGCAGAGGACAGCTCGATATGATTTGTAGTGCCATGAATCTCTGTCATTTTCTAATGTTGGTAGGTCCGTCAGCAAACTGGGATTCACTGTAAAGCTGGAATGATGCAACTGCTACAGCAAGTGAATTGTTAAATGCAACATACCAAAAACTCAGCTTGACAGGGCAAATGCCTTGTCAATACTTGTTCTCATAATAAGATGTTTCTTGACCTGGTATCTGTCACCATTTTGTTAGAGGATGCTGGGAAGTTCACAGGATTTCCTTCTCAAAGTGAGCCAAGTCTTCCCAAAGCAGAGGAACCACAGATCTTGGAATAATTCATTGTAGAATGAATAAATGAATGACTAAGTAAATAAAAAAATAAAGATGGAGAGAAGAACATTACAGACAAAATGACTGCTCTTTTCTTTTTATTTTTTCTTTTTTTAAAATTTTTCTTTTTAAGGACAGAGGGAAATAAAAAAGAAAAGAAGGAATAAAGAATTTATTTTTAAATTGTTATTTAGGGACCATAAATATTTTTATGGTGCTGAGGGAATCATTTATCATAGCAACCACATTATACAAGTCTGTTTCTCTTAAAATGCTCTGTCTTCTCTGGCTGATGACAAGGAACTATCAGCCAGTTAATCCATAACTGTGTAAACTGTGTGTATCAAGAGTTCAGTCTAGGAAATTATCTGGCAGCAACATGAAAATTTTCAAGGACAGAGGTTATAGTAGAAATAGAAGGGACAGGCCTATTGCAAGTGTTATGTGTAACAAAGATTGTTTGTACCTCTGCCTGCCTTGATTTTTCTTTGCCTGCATTAACCCTAAAACTGGATTGCTTTGCTCAAAGTTCTGTTTGTGCACGCCATTGCAATGGGTGCTGCTTTGGAATTTGTCTTTCTGCTACAAATAGCATATAAACCGTTCTGTACAGGACTGGAGTCAACCTGGCTCTTAAAATGAATCTGAATTGAAGTTAGAATCGCTTTCACTGGGTTGTTTTCCTGGGAAAATAGGGGGAGAACTACTCTCTGCAGTCCCTTTCTGAGTCTCAGATCTTCCTGTTTTGGCACCTTTGCAGTTCATTCAGACTAGACTGTTCTGTAGGACATTTTTGCTGTTCTTGCCATTAGTGAGGAAACCTTGCTCCCGTGAGATTTTTGCAGCTGGACAGGTATATGGGCAAGACTCATGAGTAGCTGCCTCTTGGGTCACATCCAGCCTCTGCCAAACACAGCGTACAGCTTTTTGGCATCCTCAGGGCTCTATCCCAGTGATGACTCTAAGGACTCCTGTCAAGAAATATTCTACCATTTCACTGTTTGATTGGAGAGTCTGAAACAGTGAGGCACTCAGAGAACTGCTCTGCTGTTCAAATACATCCCTCAGGATTTATAATTCATGGTTTACAAAGCCAGCCTGGAAATTGAATGAGAATGATCACTCTGCCTGGATGCTTCTGGCTAAGATTGGCAGCAGAGTTCAGGGCTAGGATAAAATGAAAATTAATTTTGTCTCCTGTTGCTTTGGCTGAGATGAGCCTCCCAGACTTGTTTGCCATGTTACAGTCACATGTTCTTCCTGCTATGGAAAGAAGAGCCACACTGATTGCAAGGGATGATACAATGATATTGGTGAGCCTGCTCAGGGATGGGTGCTGCTCCCATCTAGGATATGCTCTCACTGTAAATAGCTCTGCAGACAGCCCTCCTTACCCTCAGGCACTCACAGGCTGCCTCTGGAGAAAGGGTGTTGGTTTTCCTCCACAGTGTCTGCCCTGCCAGGAATTTCCTCCAGAACACTTCACACTTCTATTTCCCCCTCATTTTATCCTCGTCAGGTTTTTTCCTTGCTCCTTGAGCCTTGTGGCTTAGCACATTTCCCTCATTCCTTTTGATGACTCTGAATGGGAAGTAGAGCCTGTTCCTAATTAGTTCTGATAATGAAGTGTTAACACACTTTGCTGTGTAGGTACAAGTCAGATACTTCAGAGCTGGAACCTGGGTGAGGGTTTCATTGCTATTGCTTGTGATTCCTGGCTTTCTCTGCATCAGTGTTCTGCTGGCTTTTCATCTCCTGGGATTTCCTTAGGTCTTTTTTAACAATTCCTTTCGTTCATTTCTTTTTTATTTTAATCAGCATTTTCATTATTTTTGCAGTTACTAAAGTACAATAAATACACACTTCATAAACTAAATTACCTGAAGAATTGTGGTGTCAGGTGTGAAGAGCACCCAAAGCTTGTCCCACAAAACCTGCACCTTAAGAGTCAGTAGGAAGGAGAAGGTAGTTCAATCTTTGTGTCCTCTGCCAGAAAGGATATCTGTCCTGAGAATGCCAGCAGGAGACCCAAGACCTTCACTTAGTTTAGGATGACTGCTGATTCGTTAATTCATGCATTACAGGAGCCTGTTTGTTCTGGGGTTGGTGGACAGCAAGTAAGAGAAGTCTGTGCCTGTCTCCCTGCATGCTAATCATCTGCCAAACAGCTAGGATTCCCTGTTTCATTACAAGGGTTGTGAACATTTCCAGTTACTGTGAACGATGCTGTTTCAAGGACCTGGGTATAGTTTGTGTCTATCTGACTTGACAAAGCCCTCATGTAGACAAGGGAGTTCATGCAATAGGAAACAATTAGACTTCAAAGACTCAAAGGCTTAAAAGTAAAATAAAATAAAATTTTAAACTACTTTCACAGGCAGACAGAATGAAAACCACACACCCTTTAGGCTTTATAAAAGAACCTAGCAAAATTTACAAAAGGGAAGATGTGTCTGGGGTTTGTCATGCATCGGTGCTTTTCCTAAGCTTTTTCCTCCTGATGGTAACACTCCTTTCAGCATGACCACAGTTGTTGTGTTAGACAGATGGCCACTCTTGAAAGGAAATATGCTGTGGGATCACGGATAATGCTTGAGATGTGGTCTGCTAGTCTTGGAATGTGCCTTTTCACTAGAGGCTAGCTGTGATGAAAAATACAAAATAGTATGTTTAAAAACAAAACCAAAAAAACCCCACTATTTTTTCTCCTTTGACTCTTGAAACAAAGTGTGTCCTCTAAAATGACAGCAGTAATGCATAGGAATGTGACCAGTGAGGAGAAGAGAATGATCTATCCAAATGGGATTGGATGTTCTTAGCTAAATACTTTTGCTATCTCGTTAAAGTATGTCCTTTTGTTTTAGGAGAGGATCCATGGCACAATCTGGAATGAGATTGACGATTTAAAGGCATTCAAGGTGCTGGATCTAGAAGATTTTGAAAAGATGTTCTCCGCGTATCAGAGGCACCAGGTAGGAGTGAACTTTTCCATAGCTTTTCTGTCTTGAATTTCTGGAGGAGAAAAGAACACATCACAGTGGTCTGAGCCCTTGCCCACCTGCAGTCAGGCTGCATCACTTGATGATCTGCCACTGTTCAAAAAGTCTGAAGACCAAAAGAAGTTGGGAGAGGCACATGGGGCAGGGTCTAATCTGTTACGGGCATACTTCATACCAATGGGCAGCTCTCAGAGACGGCACCTACCAACAGGTAATTCTCTAGTTATTGTCAGTGGCCGCTGACTTCCAAAAGCTCCGGAGCTTTACGTTTGTACTTTCTGTTTCTCCCATTCATCCAGAGAAAAAAGGCTGCAGTTCCTTGAGTATTGAGCAAGGTGACTGTATTAGCTGTCTTTCATTTTGTCTGTTGTTTCTTAAACAGCCAACTGCCTGAAATGGCTAGGTGATAGAAACTGTCTGAATTACAGCTTATGGAACAAACAGCATACTTTAAAAGTGGCCATTTATTAGAATGTATTTTTCCCTCCTCTTTTTCTTGGAAAGGAAGTCACTTTCAATGTCTATCTCCGCTGAATGAGATGTAGCAGCAGATGGATTGTACTTTCACTCCTTGAACTCCCCCAGCTTTCCTTTGCTTTTGGAATATTTTCAGTGTTTTGTATGCTGCAGAACTGGATCATGACTCTGAAGTTTTAGGAAAAGACACAGATCCGACTGCCATAAATAACCTTTATGATTACTCCTTACAGTGATGATAACTACTTCATTAATTTACTCAGTACCTTAAAATTAACAATCCAACCCCTTGTCTTTGGATTTTCCATCTGCTCCCTTCTCTCTTTTATTTTTCTGTCTAATCCAATACGCATAATGAATAACTCTTCTTATTTACTAGCTCACAGCCACATGGATAAGCTGTGAAGGATGCAACGTTAACTGTTGCATGATGGGATTGCCTTTCTTATTCTGCGTCTGCAAATAGCTGTTGCTGTTTCAGTGGGTCCCCCTCTCTCTTTCTGTAAATCCCATTCCTTGAAACAAGATCTTAGTTCACAGAGGGGAAGAAATGCACGTGAATCTGCAGTGCTGTTACAAGACTGGATTTAGACCCTGTTCCAAGAGCTTCCATTCCAATGTTTCAGGTGCAAACATTGCAGCTTCCTCACTCGAAATTGCTTTGCAAAGCCTTGCTTCCTTTTGTTCCCCAAATCCAAAGCCAAAGCTGTCCTGGTCTCAGTTAGAATCATAATGTTTATGGCTATGTTACCAATCAGTGGAAAGCAGCCTGAGCTATTCAGCCATAAACTAACCTGACCCTTACCCCTGTCTCCGTGGGTCTCGGAACAGTACTCTTCCATCCTCATTAAATACACTTTATGACAGTGGCTCCAGACACTACAGTAACACTTATGTAAGCTACTTGTGTTTTTGTGCTGTCAGACATCTTGCTGCCCTTCCAGCGTTTGTTGAGGTTTTTACATTGTTTTGGGGGTTTTTTCCCCTTAAATATTTTGTTGTTATTACTTTATGTGATACTTTCTTTTTCATCCATACTTGCTCCAGTTTAAACTGGATTTCAATCAACAAGTCCTCAGCAATTGTCTTTCTTTTTTTTTAAAGACCAGGCAACCAAAATTGCTTTTGAATTAAAAATTTATGAGAATTTTTTCAGTTTACACTTAGTCTTTTCTCCTCTTTTACTTTTGGAAATATTCCACTCTGACCAAGTATGTGTTTACTCTGGGTTTGTGACTTTTAAACTTCATCCAAATGTCTGTAAAGAAAAATGTCAATGCAAAGCCCTGCCCTTTTGCATCTGAAATGTTGAATGAGTAGAGATAAAGACATTTCTTTCTTTGCTGTTATTAACATGATCTACATGTTTTTTCCAGTTTCATTTACATTAAGCAATTTTTCTATTTTCCTAATTTTGTTAATGACAGAGGGTCTGTTCTCCTCTCTCAAGCCCAGTGTGTCCTTTTTGGTGGCTATGAGGGAAAGCAAAATTGTCCAGTGTACAGAATGCTGGACCAAGTATTCTAACACTTGTCTTTTGACTTTGCTCCAATCTTACTGTGTAATATTGACCTTTTNAAATTGCTTTGCAAAGCCTTGCTTCCTTTTGTTCCCCAAATCCAAAGCCAAAGCTGTCCTGGTCTCAGTTAGAATCATAATGTTTATGGCTATGTTACCAATCAGTGGAAAGCAGCCTGAGCTATTCAGCCATAAACTAACCTGACCCTTACCCCTGTCTCCGTGGGTCTCGGAACAGTACTCTTCCATCCTCATTAAATACACTTTATGACAGTGGCTCCAGACACTACAGTAACACTTATGTAAGCTACTTGTGTTTTTGTGCTGTCAGACATCTTGCTGCCCTTCCAGCGTTTGTTGAGGTTTTTACATTGTTTTGGGGGTTTTTTCCCCTTAAATATTTTGTTGTTATTACTTTATGTGATACTTTCTTTTTCATCCATACTTGCTCCAGTTTAAACTGGATTTCAATCAACAAGTCCTCAGCAATTGTCTTTCTTTTTTTTTAAAGACCAGGCAACCAAAATTGCTTTTGAATTAAAAATTTATGAGAATTTTTTCAGTTTACACTTAGTCTTTTCTCCTCTTTTACTTTTGGAAATATTCCACTCTGACCAAGTATGTGTTTACTCTGGGTTTGTGACTTTTAAACTTCATCCAAATGTCTGTAAAGAAAAATGTCAATGCAAAGCCCTGCCCTTTTGCATCTGAAATGTTGAATGAGTAGAGATAAAGACATTTCTTTCTTTGCTGTTATTAACATGATCTACATGTTTTTTCCAGTTTCATTTACATTAAGCAATTTTTCTATTTTCCTAATTTTGTTAATGACAGAGGGTCTGTTCTCCTCTCTCAAGCCCAGTGTGTCCTTTTTGGTGGCTATGAGGGAAAGCAAAATTGTCCAGTGTACAGAATGCTGGACCAAGTATTCTAACACTTGTCTTTTGACTTTGCTCCAATCTTACTGTGTAATATTGACCTTTTAATTCAGTATAGCTGGTGTTTTCCTGGAGTACTGAGTATGTCACGAAATAGTCGGAGTCTGTCATCCAGAAGTGCTGTGAGGCCTCTTTGGTGGTTACTGAGCACTCTCAAGATACTTGGCTGCGAGTTGTTAAAGGGTATAACATGCCACTGAAACAAGTTGTTGCTCGTTACGCTTGTTAATACCCACGAAGTGTGCCTGTGCATCAGGAGAGGAGAACTGACCCTCAAGTTATAACCTTGGCAGTTCTTTCAGTAAGGCTCTGGACTGGATTTGTAAAGGTATTTAAGCGTTATCCTAGTTAATATTTAAAGACCTAGAAGATTTATGCATTGGAGACAAAATTTATTATTTTCAGAAAAGACCTAGGACTCTTAGTTCCCTGACATCTGCTGATTTAAAATATGCAAAGAAATGCTGAAATACCTTTGAACCATCTGGGCCAGTATTACTTGCTAAGCATTTTATGCTCTTAGAAAACAGTGTGTGTCTAAATTCAGTTGCCTTGTTAAACTTGGTATCTTTCTCTGTGCTAATTTTTGGCATGTTTCCTTCTTCGTTATTTGCGACTGCTGCCTGCATAGGACCTGCTAACTAACCCCTCCTCCTGTAAGCAGGTGAGTATCATTGTCTGCTTCCTGATCCTCTTGCCATGTGTTTAAGGTGAAATCCTAGACCATTCCATTTTGGGGTCACCGCTCATGCTACTCTTTCATATGCCCTTGCACTCTGCTTTCTTGATGGGGAAGGTGGTACAAAGAACTCCTTTAGCTGTATTATCTCTGTGATAGGAAGTAGTTCTTGTTCTTTCACTTGCTTATATCTCACTGCTGGTGTCTGTAGTCCATTTTTTATGATCCTGAGGAAAAAAGACCAGGGACAAAGACGAATGTCAGTGTGAACTCTTCCTTAACCAATGTAATAGTCTCTCTAGTGGAGAACAAAAGGGACTCTCAGGGACCCTTCACTCCCACTGTTCCCATCTGTGGTCCATCTCCTTTGGACACTGCTGAAGTCTTCAGATGCACTTACTAGCCTCAGACTTTCTGATAAAGGAAATATTTCTTTGCATAGAACTGGGCATGTTGGCAGAAGGATTTGTGCCATTTGAGGAGCAGAAGGGTCCAAATGGACAACTGAAACCCTCAGAAAGTTCAGCAAAAGATTAAAATAGTGTTTAGATAGAGATATTGGACCATGCACATGTCTTTAAACTGGCTACCTCTCTATTTATTTATCATCTTTAGCAAAATTCTTGGCAACAATTTTGGTAAGAGCAACGCTATCAGGAGACGGTTGCTCAGATATGATCATTAGTGTCTCTGGTGGCTTCAGAAGAAAGTAGTTCTCATCAAGAGTGCTCAGGGAACTGTATTTGGAAAGTCTAGTCAGGACTTTTGCCACATGGGGGAGGCTGACATGGCAGCTTACCGAAACAAGTCAATATGGTAGAAATAGTTGTCTGAAGTATTGATAATTGCCAGAAGCTAGGGTGCTGCCATGGTATGAGTCTTCAGCTAACCGAAATCAAATTGTACTTGAAGAAAGGCACCACTATGATGAACACATTCCACATATATAGTCATTTCAGCACTGAAATTTTAGTAGAGTTTTGAATTTGCAACTAAAATATCAAATCTGAAATACTCTTTGAAGGACATAACGTAGTGTTATCCCAGATGAGAAGTTGGTAAAGAATGATGGCATAAAACTTAGTCATCTTGTCTGTCAGGTTGACACCAGCTCCAACTGTTCTTGCTTTCAGGGCTTGGTCTCTCTTACAAAAGCTAGTTACCATTGCCCCTTGGTCCTCCTTTTCGGTGTCTGAGAAAATGTGGATAGTCCATATGCAATCTGTTTTCCTTCAGCTAAGCTTGGAATCTGGCTTTGGTAAAACCTGGGGTTTCATCTGCTTTTGCTTACACATAACTCCAAGTAGCTATAAATACCTCTCTCCTCAGTACGAGTTGAAGAGGATGTATTTTCAGACAAGTCTAGCCCTTGTGACCAAGGAGTGGGCCATGTCTGAATAGTTCAGGTTATTCATCTGTGTTGAACCCTGTGGGTTGGGAAATTCGAAATGGCATGGAGACTATTATATCAATTCCTGCTGGATGGCTTTAAGGAAAGCTGGCTAAACCCCCACCTCACCTACACAGCCAAATGCTGAAACATTTTTCCCTTGGGATGGGTGCAAGGACACACTATCCAGGAGTCTTGTCTGCAAATATTAGCTAGTGAGGAACAGCGAAGCTTTTAAACCAAGAGCACAGACCAGCAAGTATATTTCTTCCCTTCAATAGCTGCCCATCTCCATATTCCCCTGTCCTCCCCACAAACAGAAAACTCAGGAAAACTTGGAAATCTCTACATGCCAGATTATACTGGAGGCACTCCTCTTCTTGATATTGTTAGTTATTCTATCAGAAATAATAAACTTACTCAATGCCAATTTTGCCTTTTTTGGAAACACTATTTGATATATTGAGTAACATTGCAATTTTCTTTCTGCTGTGCTAGATGCTTTGGGCACATCTAGCAGAACTTACTGAGTTCATGTCTTCAGCTGGTTCATTGTACCTGCTTAAAAATGCCACTTGCTATTGGTGGTGGCTCACTGCAGCACTTTTGGCTGCACGAGTCCTTTAAATATCCAGGAGCAACACAGGTTTGTGGTGGCTGACTGTAACAATAACTGAAATGACAACTAGCACTATGAACCTATGATTTACATGGAACTCTCAAATGCTTGGGTGTCAAAATCTCTTTAGAGATTAGTCATGCTGATATAAGTACGCCTTGAGTTTCAGAACCTTGAGTCCTGAGAGTGAATTCTGGGAAGCACCCATTCTGTATGCTTGCCATGATCTAACATGTTTCCCTGGGTCTGCTATTGACCACCACCAGAGACACGGTGCTGGGGTAGATGGACCTTTTGGTCTGACTCAGCATGCTCGCTGTTATATGCTAAAAAAGGAGTCATGTTGATTATTTGATGAGTGCATTCAAAGCTGTATTATGCTGGTAAATCTCAAAATCTCAAGGCCTGGCAATATGGATATCATGAAAAGGCATTTTTTAAATGGTTCCAGCAGCAGTTAGCTGGGAAAATAAAAACTGGATGGTCAGACTGAGTTTGCAAATATTTTATCGCTGTGTGCTGTGACAAATATTCTGGACTGGATTTTCTAGGTTTTTTTCAGGTGATGAGTATGGCAATGGGGATATACAGACAACTTTGGAAAAGAGTGATTTCTGTATGATTAAATGTATTAATTAGTTTTTAAAAGAGAAGATAGTTTAGATGTAGATTTTTACCATTTAGTGAGATATATTTAGTAAGATAAATGCCATGATGCCCTACTGTTTGCATCTCTCATATAATATGGATTGGTCAGGTCCAATGGCAGCCTTAAGACATAACAGAAGGGTTTTTATTGCTTGTGCTGCAGCCTTTCAAGAATGCTGTGTAACCCCTGGAGGAGGCATCTGCTGCAGGATATTCTGTGACACCAGTGGGCTTCATCGTAATGCGCCTGATTCTCCTATCATGCCAGTTTTTCACATTAACATAACGTAATTGTTGGTAGAGTGAGTCCAGTAGGTCAGAATCAGGTCTGGTATTTGGGATCAAAGATGATGTCACAGGTGTTAATGAATGATTTCTGTTTGTCTAGTAACACAGGATCTACCTACATGCTTTCTGCCTTTGCCTCCTTTTCTTATCATGTGGGTGGATTTTTCTAAGTTGGGATGGGTTTGTTCATTACACTGAGCTAAGTCTGTCAGTGTTGGGTGAGAAACATAATACTGATTGTTTTCCCTCCCTTTTGAAATACACGCAGAAAGAGATGGGCTCAACAGAAGACCTTTACCTCTCCACACGAAAGGTGAAAGAGCTCTCTGTGATTGATGGCCGGAGGGCCCAGAATTGTGTCATTCTCCTTTCCAAGTAAGTGTGCTAAGCCTTAGCTCACAGGGTGTGCCAAGGTCAGTGCAGAGGCAAGAGGGGATGAAATTAAACAAATGGACGTGTTTCTTTTCCCAACTAGACCTGCTGTTTAATACCTGCAGACCCTCAGATAAACCTCTCTTATGGTGTCATAAAAGCACGTCTATCATACGTGTGATCTCAATAAAAATACTCCCCCCACATTTTGTGTGTAGAACAGGTGGGCACCAGCTTATACCTGAAGACTCATCACCAGAAAGTGATCACTACTCATTGGTAGATGAAAGCAGCTCTTTGGCAGTGCTTGCACTTCACTCTAAGTGATGTGTCCCCCTTGTTCTGTATCTGTCATTTGTCTCTGTTCTGTCTCTTTCTAAATATTGCTCTGACCATCTCCCTGGAATACAGCAGGGCTGAGTGTGATGTTCATTTTTGACTTGTGGTGAGAACAGTGGTAAACACAGGCATTCATATTCAAGACCCTGCAATGAGCTCAGCTGGTTAGAGCATGGTGCTAATAACATCAAGGTTGTGGTTTAAATTCCTGTATGGGCCATTTACTAAAGAGTTGGGCTCAATGATCCTTGTGGGTCCCTTCCAACTCAGAATATTCTGTGAAAAATTAAGTCTTCTTTTCGTAAATTAGGTTTTTGAAGCCAAAAGTTGCCTTTGTGTATTCCTGCAATGACTAATGCATTCAAATGCAGTGACATCAGGGTCCTCTATGTTTTTTTTCATGTCTTTCTACCAACATGAGTACTGGGTTGGAGGTCTGTCACTGTCAGATTTGTGCAGATACTGACCAAACTGAGAAAGTTGCCCTTCCTACCAGAGGAGGGACAGCAAGGCTGGAGACAGAACCTGGCAAAGCTGTGGCAGTACTGAGCAGCAAAACTGTTTCATTGGGCAGTAGAAAATACGGGTTCATATGGATGTGATGTTTGTCTGCCCTAGCAAGCTAACAGTTAAAAGCAAGGTTACAGCCAGACCACCAGGGCTGGAGTGAGTCCTTTCCCTTGCTCAGTGAAACCCACGGAGGCTCTCATTATGCTACTTATGTGGCATTAGCCTGCATGTCAGCAGGACCCCCAACATCCAGACCTTCAGTGAGGGAAGGCTTACATTTCTCTCTCTGCAGCAGTTGCCAACACGTGTCTTTGCTGGTGTTGGCAGCTGACTGAGGCTGGGGCAGAGGAATGGGGAAGCATAAGGGCAGCAGGATTTTCATGCTGTTTGATGGACCTTCTAAATTGTGTCTGGGGTTCAGATTAACTCTGCTAGCAGGTGGAACATTTCCTAGAAGTGGTAACATTGTGTTGCAGTTGGCTGGGCTGAGGAGGATCCAGGAAGCTGGTCCATAACTTGGTATGGCCCTAGATATTTACTTGTAAAAATCTTCTGTCTCCAAAACAAAAGCAATGTGGACAGCAGCAATGCATGTTTTTCAACATTCACCTCCTCTGCTGTGCGAGTCTGGGCAATCTTACCTGAGAAGAATCCTCTCTATACAGCAAGAGAGAAAGGATAGTTTCTGTGTTTTGTCTTTCTTTTTGCTGCCTCCAGCAGCAGGGTCATTGAAGCATGAACCTTGCACTTCAAGATACATGGCATGTGTTCACTCCAGGTGTGCCATGAAGTTAGTGTACATTGAACTGCTAGTCTGGACTCAAACCAGAGGTGAAAAGCCGTGTTCTGTGACTGTCAGCTTCTCCACTAGGAAACACCCTGCTCTTACTGTTAGCAGGTCTAATATGAATGATAGAGATTTGGAGACTGAGGTGTCCCTATGGAGCCTGCAGGTTTGCATTGTGCCCTGTTGATTTTGCTGCTGTGGTGTTGGAAACACCAACTGCCAGGGCTATCCCACTGGCTTAGATAATTTGATGTTTGTAATGGATAGAATATCAGAAATATCCTACAGGTTGGCCCAGAATGGGTATTCTTCCCCAAACTTCTGTTTTAAATGCAATCAGAAAAGCAAAAATCTTTGGGAGTAAAAATAGCACCTTTACATTCTTGCCTCTTTTTTTGCTGTTTGTCATTATACGGTTCTAATATTAAAGACATGAATTGGGAGGAATGGCTGCAGACAATAATTGAAAGGGCTTTATAACCCCTTGGCAGGTTTTTGTCATTACCCCACTTCTTCTTCCTTGAGGTTAGACCCTGAAGGAGAGACACTCCAGGCCAAATCATCCCTGCTTGCTGCCATGCACTTGCTGCTCCTGCAGCACACCTCACACACGTGCATGGGGGTGTGCGCACACATGAGGTGAGAGGGGCTTTAAAACTGGTGACAAACAAAAGGAGTTTGTGCAACCCGGAGCTGCAGCCCCAGATTTCAGGTTGCCACAGTATCTGCCAACAGCTGTTTCCAATTGACTCTTACTGTGCATATATCCCTGTAGTTTATTCCCCCTTTGTTTACACTAAACTGTCGTGTCCCTTAAAGTAAAATAGCTGCATGGGTTGGGTTTTCTTTCCCTCCCCTACTCAAATGTTTTTGTTTTACTAACACTGTGTTAGAAGGGGTCAGGCAGAGCTCATATTTCATATGGTCCAACAAGCCAAAACCTAGCAAGAATGAGAAATAGATGTCTCTTGCTTTCTTTTGCAGAGAGACTGCAGCATGGTAGGCTGAAAAGAGATGAAAATTGAATTGCTAGCTGATTTTTGCTGAAATTTATCAGATTCATAAACCTTCCTCCCCAGTCTCATCTCTATTTCCATAAAAAAAAAAAAAATCTTTCAACTACTTGATAGTAGCATCTTTCAGTTTTCCTGCACAGGAAGGATTAAATTGTCCTTGTTTAAGAGAGCCTGATGGATCTAAAACAAAGCTCTGTTCCATAGGCCATCTTCAAAGGCCTGAAAAAGCACAAGATGAGTTTATCTCACAGTACTTCCAGTAGGCCATAGTTCAACCAGGACACAGAACCATCTGTTTGTGGTGAGTTCAGGCACCCACCAGCTTCAAATTTAGCTTTCTTGATGGTGTCTCAAACATACAGTTATTTCTCACACTGGAAATCTACTATCTCTCACGAATTTCCTGATGTCTTCAGCTTCCACCAGGCTGGAGTTTTATTGTCAGACTTGTGTGGTCTGGAAGAGTCATCCCAGATCCCCATGTTTCCCTGCTTTCACCTGGCAGCTGGAAATTTCTCTCACCATTATGGCTTCTCCCTGCCTCCATTACTAATGGATAATGATTTCACTGCTCTGTTTCTGTAGTGCCATTCCTTTAAATGTTCTTGCAGAACATGCCCAATATATGTATTGTTTACTGTCTTGCTCTGTGAAATGCTGTGGAGAGATTCAGTTCTATGAGACATCTTGCTTGGAAGAAGGCTGAATGTATACTTATGGAACTTCTTTGTGCACATTATTTTGCATGAATTCCAGCAAAATAATTATGTCAGTGTTCTTCTGACATAATGTGATGTGCTTGCTATTCTTGTGGCCCAGTGAGTCAGCAGTAACCTTCTCAAGAGGCTGGAAACAGTAGGAGTGCTAGCAAAATGTCATAAAACCAGTAGTAGCAGAAGGCAGAATCTGACTACACAGATTAAATAGTTTTAAATGTGAGTGTGACAACAGACAGGTACTAGCAGGCAGCTTTACCAAATGTTTGTGGCTTTGTAAATTCAAACATCAGTAAGGGAAAAGAAAAAAGGCTTGGGCAGAATTTCCAATGAGAATACAAAAGAGATCAAGTATTTTTCTCACTTCACTATACCTCCTCAGTGCTTTTAAACTTTTCAATTGAGACATTAAGGGGACAAGCTACTCACCCAAAGTCAGTCTCCATGTACTGGCTTTGCATGGCCCCAGTCCCTGTGTGCCTTTCTGCCATGTGACAATTCAGTGTTCACCCTTGTTTTAAGGTAGATTTGAAGCAGTATGATGTTCTGGGGTACAGATCATATCTTGGCACAGAAACAGCTGACTGGACTCAGCAGTTCTGTTCCTCAGTGTGCTGTATTGAAAAACACTGGGCAATAACCGGTGCCTGCTGGGTTCCTGGAGAGGTGTTCTGGGTTTAAGTAAAGGTCCACAATAAATGGCTTCACCTTCTGTGCTGAGTATGATACTCCCAGGCAAACTGAACGTTAGTCAATGCCATCCTGTCTGAGATCACAACTAGGAGCCAGAAGGTAGGGTTCCAATAAAAGATGAGCCTCTGCCTCATCAATATCTCACTGTAATTTGGGGATTCCAAAATTTGGCCCTGCTTTTCTCCTCTTGGCTCAGAAAGATAGTTGTTCCCAGATCCTTCTTGGAAGATAATTGAGAGTATTTGAATGCAAAGTTGCTTGGTTACTCATGAGCTTTTGCTGAAGGAGGACAAGAAAAGAAAAGCCTGTTTCTTTCTGCACTTGCCAGAATACTTTCACAGTGCAGCGCTGAAAAGGCACTGGTGGATTTTTTCCCCAACATGTTGATATAATGGTGTAAGGTATACCTGGTGAAATATCCCAGCTGCTGTCCCACAAACATTACAGCACTGTCGTCTTCACTGATGAGATGAGTTGGCAACTGAGATAAGAGGATGTGGAAAGAGTTTTCTTTCTGTTTTCTGGCTGAATGTGCCATGAGACCAGCCAGGTTCCTGAATGCTGCTTCTGAGAGGAAGCCTTTATGGGGCAGTGACAATGGGTATTTCCAAATATGTTCCAATTGAACAGTCTCCAGCCTGGGAGTTGTACAGAGCCTTGGGAGAGCTCAGGAGTTAGAGAAGTTCCAAACAAAGTTTGGAAATGAATTAAGTAGTAGCCTGTGTGAAATGGCTTGTGGAGATGGAGAACTCTGCAGTCAATAACAGCTAAGATTTGGGTGAGCTGTACAAACTGGCCATAGGACTAAGTTAAGTATCATCCAGTGCCTCTGACTGCCACAACTACTACTGTTGGTATCTGTTGGAAGCATGGTAGTTCAGTAGGAGGTATGAAGTGTCCTTGATACATGATAATCAGTCCTCTTCTTCACAGTAAAAGGAACAGTGGGTCTGTGATCACTGTGGTACCAGAGCTTAACATAGCTGCAACAAAACTCCAGTTCTGTGTTAGTGGGAAAGCATGCTTCCTTCTCAAGAGCTAAGAAAGATCCAAGGAACAAGCCCATGAAGTAACTCACTTTTTCCTTGGAGTGGGGGAGATGGTTAATGAGTGACAAGCATTTTGCTTTGATTCATGGGAGGGAGAAATGCAGGGGGGAGGTTGCTGTGAGTTAAATCAATGGGTATATTTAAGGAGAATAAATGAGCAAGCACTGGGTGTCTGTAAGGGAAGTTGATGTAAAACTGCAACATGTCTCCCAGGCATGTTCTGAGTCAGGCTGCCGGCGTTCTCCAAGAGGACGAAACAATAAACCACTTGATGTCTGCAAGTGAAGCTGGTGTTAAATCAGTCGAGGTGTCCTGGGGAGATCAGTGATGAATTACTCTGCAGAGTCAATAGAGATTATTTATGAAGCCAGAGGGGATAGAGGGAGGCGAGCTAAGTACCATATCAGAAGTTATTTGGTACTTGTTGAGCTTTAACATTGCTTGAAGATGACTCAAGCAGTTGGACTTCCATATGCTGCCACCAGATGTACGGGTGAGGGAAGAAGGAGGGAGTATTCTTGGTAAAGATCTTTTTCCTTCCTTGTCTGACCAGTGTCAGGCTCCTGTTGAACAAAAACAGGCAGTATCTGTACTATGAATGAATGCGCTGCAGCTGAGGAAAGGGGCACTGTATTTTCTTCTGGTCACATTTATTTCCTGTGTCGTGATCCCAGGATACGTGATTTAGAGAAGTGTAAGGAAGAGGGAATACAGCTTGAATTGTATGCTGTTCCAAATTGAGCTATCTCCGGCAGCTGGAGGAAGAGTGCCTGGATCTGCAAAGCTTGTAAGAAAGTCATTGCAGCTTTCCAATAGATATCAAAATGTAATTTCTGTAGTGTAAATTTTTGGGCCATAATTCCACTTTAATTTTGCTGTCTCTCTCATATGAGTTTTAGGCTCTGAGGGATGCCTCTTTTCAGTTTTAAATGGAAAGATTTTACGCATCTGCTTTAGGTTCTTCTTTAATCAGTTCACCTGTTTCTGTTTAACAGCAGCACATCTGTTTCACATTACTGCTGGCCATCTTCAAGATCTGCTGCATGGCTGGGCATGAGTTTTGAAAATACAAGAAGAATCACTTGATTAACAATTCTTTGGCCAGTTATTCAGACCGTTTTTAAGTGGGAAGATCTGTGTTTTGTGTCATTGTTGCTTTGGAAATGCATCCTGTCCCAGAAGAAGAACAAGCCCATTTTGGAAGAGTAGGATTGTTCTGCTGTGAATCCTTCCATGCTAGTAATTAGATTGGTAATAATCTAGGATGCACACCTGCAGGCACCATGACCCTGTGGCAGTCCTGTAAGCGACCAAGTTAAACTGCTTCTCGGCAGGGGACTGGCAAGCTTTCTGCTTTCCTCTACTGTGGGCTAAACCATTCAAACCAGATGTTTTTCTGCTGATGGCTGGCGAGGCACAGAATCATCCAAGAAACCAAAGTGTTTGTATAACTCTCTGTCCTTGGGGCTCTCAATATTTTTGAACAGAAGGTGTTTCCAAGTGCATTTAGTGCTGATGCTTGGGCTTCTGGACAGAGCAGCAAGATCAGTGGCAATATATGCAACACCATTGTGTTGATGTACCTCAAACCTGTTTATTTGGTCCTGTTTACTGCATCCCCAAACACACACAGAGGTACTTGCACTGTGTAATGGGTGGTCAGTGAGTAATTGCTCGAGTTATTTGCATGGAAGACACATGAAACTCACCCTTATTCTTTTTAACCTCTGTAAAAGCAGCAACAAAACCTCTCCACCCTGGTGTTAATGGGTTGCTTTATTTCATTCCTTCTCACAGACTGTGTGCTTGTGTTACAAGATTAGTCTAATCTGCAGACTCCAGATTCTGGAAAATGCAAAGGTGCTCTCTAAAGGAAAAATAATCGACAAAATGTCGCACTTTGAAAACTTCAGGCACTGAATTGTTTGGACATGTGTATATGTGTCTCCTAGGGACCAGGCCCACAGCCACCAATTTCAGCCCTTATCTGGTCACAGTGTTTGATCAGTTCAGGGTCACATAGCCATGAAATTTACAGTTCACTGTTCAAGCCAAAAGTAACCCTTCCATTTTCTGATTGAGGCTGTAGAGCTTTTTGCAGAACCTCCTGTACGGAAGTTTGGTTTTTCGATCTACAGTCAAACTAATGACCTGAAGTAAAAAGGTTCCAACCTTTTCATTGTAAAAATTTTAATCCTTATATCACATCTGAGCATGGCCAATTATGAAGCTTTTGTGGAAATTGGGTACTTTATCTTGCTTAGCAGGTATCAGTTTGCTCTCCTTGAGGAAAGACGACATGATGACCAACTAGGAACACAATAAGAGCAATTAGTTCAGAGATGTAATGCTTACAAGATTTCAAATGTCTGTTGATTCATATTTTAGTTTCCAGCTGTTGGTTATATTGAGCAATGTTAAAATATTTTAAGTTTCTTAGATTTAGTAATATTTCCTGTCTCTAAAAATAAAGCTTTTTCTTTTGCTTTTACCCAGTTCCAAAAATATGATTCTATCCAAATGCCAATGGCAATGTGAAATTTCAACATGGAACTTCTTAGCACTGAAGACAAAAACATTTTGCCTCATGCATCAGCCTGTCTCTTATTTATATTTCCATTTTCTCTTTCTGCTGTTAGTTAATTAAATTGATTGTAGAAGTTTCATGGAGACTGTAGACTTCGCTCTTCAAATATTTCTTTTTACACTCTACTGTTTCAGTCCCAAAACTGAGATTTTCTTGTGAATAGCCTTTCCTTTGTGGTTCACTTCAATCTTCCCTACTCTCCTGAAATGACAGAGGGTCATGGGTTGGGGCTGGTGGGGTAGAATTTTGCACTTGTGCATTACTTTGCTGACACCTGCTCTGAGAGCCACAAAGTCCATTTCAAGTATCCTCGATACTTGGATAATCAACAAGCAACATTTTGATAATCACAAATTTTGACTCCTCCTAATCTGCCCTGGATTTCAAGTGGAGACCTTGAGACTTCTTTTCTTCATTGATTCTATGTTCAGTTGTAGCTGCTGACCCCTACTCATTGCACACAAATGGACAGGAGTAGGTGGTAAGGAGAGTGTAATCTTAGTACCTCAGATAACATTAAAAAGCTCTTGTTTTCAGAGCTTGTTTCACATTGGATATGAAACATGGATCTGCAGATGCTCTCTGTTCCTTTGTCATCTGTCACTGCTGACAGAGTGAACTTACCTAGCACAAGCAGTTTTCTTGCAAGAAAACCTGTTCTCAATAAGGAAGTTTTCAGTCCCATTATTTTTTGTTCTGGGAGATGCTTTAATATTCACAAGTCAGGGTGTTACATGAGCTCAGGGTCATAAGTCACATGGAGATAAAGGGTTTTACCATAGCAAAAGAACTTAATGAGGGAGGTATCTGGTATGGGGAAACTTGGAAGTACTTTTGATCTATGAGGACCTGATTGTTATTAATCACCATCTGATTTTTGATGTGTGTTTGATTAGCTGAAGAGGATAAAAATATATTATCCATAAAACCCCTGTCTTTAGAACTGATTTGTTCTTCTTACTGAATATTCTAGAATAGCAACTTCACAGTAGAGCTTGCTGTGTTTGTTTCATGCCTGTTTAGCACAGTGTTTCAGGCCTCCAACTTTCTCAATTGTCAGAGTCACTTAAACTTTGCACTGATAGTACAATGTTGATACTTTTGAAAGGCTGAAGCTGTCTAATGAAGAAATCAGACAAGCAATCTTGAAGATGGATGAACAAGAAGACCTAGCGAAAGATATGCTTGAGCAGGTGAGAAAGATTAAAGTCAGATACAACTTATTTTTAGGTCCTTCACTGCCTTTTCTCAAGTGGATGTATGTACTGGCACTGCTGGTTTGTCTGGAGATCAGAACTTGGCCCTGTCATGCCAGTGAAGCTGCACATGGGAGCATGAGAAAAGTATTTTTCCCATTGTTGTTGGGTATACTATGTAACTGTATTAGTATCAGGTTGATTTCCTAAGTTTTCTCTTCTTGGTGCAAAATTTGCATGATTACAGGTGGTATGAGGTTTCTTTTCATGTCCTCTTTATTTCCATAATTTTTCTCATCTCTACTTTTTCCTGCTGAGTATTTGTTGTCACTGTTGTTTTCCTTTTCTCTTTTCTTTACTTTCCTTTTTCTTCATCTCCCTTCTCTGTCTGTAGCCTTTCTATTGGGAAGTGCCAGGAACCAGGCCATGTAGGTCACTGGTTAGAGCCAGGACTAGAAGAGATCTCGCAGGAACACTAGAACAGAGTCAGGGACTTCCATCCCCAGCACTTGGTTGACTGTATAACTTGTGAGGAAAAAAACCCCACAGTTAAACCACCATTGCCCAATTTCCAGTTATAGAAGGTGGCAGATGATGCTTTGACCAAAGAGAGATGTGTGAACGTTCCTTAGGACTGTGCAAAACATTATAACTATGAACAGTCTAATAAATGCGATTCCTTCTTTCCATGCAGTCACAATGTTTAATCATGCACAAAAAGCTTTTCCATTTTGGAAATTTATAGCCTACTTGTCATGTTATCTGAATGGCCACAGCTGCTCCAGAAGTCACTGCAAGCTTCTGATGCTCCACACCTTTGAATATCACATATTTGCGGAGAGCAATGAAGTATTAACAAGTGGTAAAAGGCAAAGTGCTTGATATACCTTGTGAACAGTTCTTGTGGGTGTGAGCTGAGGCTGCGTGCAGGGCAGTATTTATAACCATACTAAAGCACAACTACCACCAGATATGTCAAAAATCTGTCAAAGTATGAGCTTTTAAGGTCAGCATATGAATAGCAGCCAGTGTCAGACGCATATCCATTATTGTTTATTGTTTCAGCCGTGTAGGGCATACCCGAGAGAGATAGATGAGGCTTTGTGTGTGCTCTACGATAGGCACGATGGGTACTTCACACTGTTTGGGACACATCCTGCTCTTGTTTGCACCAATCTAAACTCCAAGTAGGGCTGTGGGAATCGAGTTCTCTCTGTACTTCCCCTTGGGTAAGTTGCAGTAGCACTTGGCCTTTAGGATTTTGAAATGGGAAATTCCCCATAGAATTAAAAATTAATCTTAGTGGGGTCAGTGAAGGATAAAGACAGAACAGCAAGCAAAGGTTTAGAAAAGGTCAGTTTTGTAGACACAGCTGCACTTTTTTGAAGTTATGGTGACACGGCTGAGTCAATGTAATGCTTCCCAGTGGTAGCAGAGAAATCTGAGGGCTCTCTCTCTTCACCAGGGTTTGTTTGTGCCCCTCTGTCCCCCCCTCATTTTCCTTGGATCTCACATCTCAGTGTTTGGTTTGTGTCTCTCGCTCTAGCTACTGAAGTTCGTTCCTGAAAAGAGCGATACTGACCTGTTGGAGGAGCACAAGCATGAAATCGAGCGCATGGCCCGGGCGGATCGTTTCCTCTTTGAAATGAGCAGGTCTGTTTGATACATTATGGGAGAGTGCATGCAGGACTTCTTGGAAGCAGCTGTAATTGTTACTGAAAATGGATCATCTGGCACTAGGGGGAAATGTGCAAGATTGTGGGCCAGCATTATACCCTGTGTTTGCCAGAAGTCCATGAATGTTACAAATATTTCCGTTCATGACACAAACTTTGTTGACAAGAAGCACTCTCTGTGTATAAGGGCCTGTCCCCTGTCGACAAGCAGAAATCTGCCTCCTCTGACTAAATTTGTTCACAAAAAGAAATACAGATCCAAGTATCAGATGTAGTGTAGCCAGGGGTCAGGATTTCATATAGATCCCTTTTTCTGTTCAGCTATCTCATCTCCTCATCCTCTGACCCTCTTTCTTGTTTCAGCTTTGCTACACCCCTGGTGAGGATTAACATCTTGTTCTGCTGATTGAGGTGTAGCTGGCATCTCCCACGACTCTCGTATTTTGAAAGTAGGGGGAATTCTTCCAGCTCCTTTTCATTTGAGATCAAAACCTGACTTGAGGTCCACCATTTTCATAACAAGGTTGATTATGTAGTGTTATGTGTTTGAACTATGTCCATAATCCCTTGGATGCATGGGACTGAACATCCAACCATTAGATTATGTGGGGAGCATACTAGCCCTGGACTTCGAGAGTTCCAGTTCAGTGTTGGCTTTCCTCTGCCCTTCATGCAGGATTGACCACTACCAGCAGCGGCTGCAAGCATTATTCTTTAAGAAGAAGTTTCCAGAGAGGCTGGCAGAAGCAAAACCGAAAGTGGAAGGTATGGTTAATAAAGCTTTCGCTAAGAGTTGGGCAGAGGGGCAGGGAAGGTCAAGAGAGGCTTGTCTTCAAAGGAGATGCTGTTCCATGCATGCTATGTTTGTAGAGCCAGTGAGCCCAAGGCATGTCATATCCTAAGAAATTAATTCTATCTGACACTCTTCTTTCACCCATTGACTTAATAAAGTCAGTTTCATGATTGTTACAGTGTAAATATGACCAGACAGATATGACATCATGTTATTAGGCTGTGCTGAGCTGCCAAAAACTTTCACGGCCTTTCTGTGCAGGTCGGCCTTCCCTTTTCACCCTCAAGTCCTTGCACCTTCCCTCTTCAAAGGGCACTTAGAATAGATATCTCAGGACAGTGATACTCTGGCAATGTGTAACCTAGAAGCAGGGGAGGTGTATGGCTTCTGTGCCACATCCATGGTTATTGCAGAGAAGAGGTGACCGTATTCTACTCCGCGTTTTCAGATGAGCTCAAGCCTTCCCTCTGTTCTCACTGGCTGTGCTTTTAGAGTGTGAGGTCCAGGAGAACAGCCTTGGTCCTGTGTTCAGAGGTGCTTCCTGCAAGCTAGATGTAGTGCATTTTCCTTCCAGTTGTCCTGATTGTGGGGTGTGTGGGTGCAGGAAGGACAGTACACAGGCAGTGTTGCAGCATTTGTTGTGCAATAGTTAGATGGCCGTTTCAGGGTATTTCAAATTATTGGCCCAAGCAAGTTAAAAACAGCCACTGAGCAATAATCTGTTCTTCTTTTTTCTCTCTTTTCAAGCCATTCTTCTGGCATCCAAAGAACTCATCCGAAGCCAGCGTTTGAGGCAGCTCCTGGAGGTAGTTCTCGCCTTCGGGAATTACATGAACAAGGGCCAAAGGGGAAGTGCTTATGGCTTCAAAGTCTCCAGCCTGAACAAAATTGCAGACACCAAATCCAGCATAGACAGGTAGGGTAAAAGGCCATAAACACATCGGTTACTGAGCTGCTGCATCTCTTATCATAGTAACAAAAATGGGGTTTTGTTTGGTTTTAGCTCTGTAGACAATTGAAAATAATGTCTTACTTGGCACTTAAGTAGTGCTTTTCACTCTAAAAAATTCTGCAGCAATTAAGACCAGCTATTAACACAGCAACCAAATTCTGCTGTTTCTCTGGATAATGCACATCTGACCTTGGATTGCGTTTCTGCAACCCTATGCAAAGATGACAAAATGTAGTATTTCACGAATAACTGAAATAAGTTTGGGGAGAAGGAGGATTTCTATGGAATTTGCCCTTTATACCAAAGTTTTATGGCCATGGTTTTGCAAAAAAAGAAAACACAAAAAAAATCTGAGTACAATTTTATGTCTCCTGTGAAACATGGCATATGTTTCTGATGCAGAACTGTCATAAACTTTCTCTCTATGTACACCACTAATCAAGCCACAAGGCATAGCTCAGAGAGACTGATCCTGGTTGAATCTAGGGCAGATAAGGAAAACAGCTGGTTTGGGAATGTGGAGCTTACTGTTTATTGACATGGACTGCAGGTCTTATAGTGTCACCCTATGTTTTGCCTCATATCCTCCTACTGGTTCTGGAAATTAATCCATCTGAGACTGAGCAGAGAATATGACTTTTGGACTCCAGCAGCACTAACGTTTTCCTTGGAGATCTGTTACGCTGGTTCTAACTAACTTGCACCTTCCTTGAATTTTAAGACCTGCTGAGACCATAGTTGTGGTAAAATGACTTCAGGCTGTGACAGAATGAATGATGACAGGAAAAAATCATAGAAAATTCATCCCTACCTAATAGAGTTTGAACTAACAGAGTGCTGTTTTGACTACCAAAATGTCCTTTCTGTATTCCAAGGCTAACACTTGTATAGCTAATGTTGAACTTTTTTTTGCCTTACTGTAGCTTGGCTTGATTTTTCCATAAATTAAATATCCTGTGCAGATTCTGTTCTCTCACCAGTTCCCAGCCCCCAGGTTCCAGTCTGTGTGAAGCAGTGGCCATCTGCTATCTTCCCTGTCATTTAACCACATAACACCCACCTAAACTAGCTTTTGTGGCTGTCTGTTCTCTTTACATGCAGAATTCCTTGTTTACTTTACAAATGTCCTTAAAGCTTCTCCTGCATCCCTCATCCATCTCAATTCTATCTGCTCCTACTTGAGCTGCCATTGGTTTTGTGTTAGTGAGCCTGACCACTACTCATAAGCTGTTGCATTACTGCAGTAGTTTTCTTTGCAGCTTCTCCAGTCTCCAGGAACCCTTTTCTCTTCTTAGTTAACTGTCAGGTTTTGCTCCCACATTGCCTCTGAGGACAGCTTGCTTCTCCCTTACAAGTTAATGTCCCTTTAGTACTAGTAGTTGTTTATTCTCTGAAGTATCTGGTGACAAATATTATACTGTGTTACGCAATTTTCTTTTCCGTTACACCCTCTACACAGATGGATGGAAGCATGCCGGTGTTTCCAGAAAAAATTAAGACACAGTATATTGCTTGGGGTTTTAGGAAGGACGATTCATAAAGGACTAATCCATTTCAGTTCCTTATACTTTTCTTTCAGTAGCAGATCTGCTAACTGCTGATACATTGTTTATTTTGTTCAATCGAGCACATTTCCTGAATATTTTTCACTGATTTGTCACAATCCTTTCACCATCCTTTCCTTCTCATGACCACCTTCCTTCTCATTTCTACCTTCTGTTTTTATTTTGTTTTCTTTAGGAACATTACACTCTTGCACTACTTAATTATGATCTTTGAAAAGAATTATCCAGATATCCTAGACATCCAGTCTGAGTTGCAGCATCTTCCAGAAGCAGCAAAAGTCAAGTAAGTCCAGTGCTATTGCTTCTCAGAGCTGGAGTTCCCAGAGATTTTTGTTAACTTAATTATCATAATTTTTTTCATTTCTGTCTTCTAAACCCATGGCCAGCCTTACAGTTGTAATGCCTTTGTTGTAGATAACTAAATTGATAGCTTTACTCAGATATGCCCATATCTACTTTATTTCTGAATCAGACATTGTAACTAGGCTGGCTGTTGTTTGTAATTCACTCACCATATTCTATGGTTGTTCATCTAAGTGTGCTATTTTTTCTGGGTAATTGCAGGTTTGTTTCTAAGATAGGGTAAATTAGGCACAGAGGCTACAGTAAATCTTTTTCAGGAAGATTGTTCAAACTTTTGCACAAGTCAGTTTTGCACAGAAATGTGGAAAGCATCATACTTTCTGCAAAAAATTCAATGATCCATTTCTGGAAGTGTTGGTGAAAAATTAATACAGAAGCCATCCCCAAAATGCTATTTTTTTTTCTTTCCAAAGCGCTGCTCAAAAAATATTATGCATATTATTTACCCAGGCACGATTCTTTGTATAAGGAACTAGTCCAGCTAATGAAAGAGAAGTGAAAAATAAATCTATTTTCACACTTAAAAGGCATTTATTAAAGCTTTAGTGGCGTTTTTGAGATGTATGCTACTACTCCCCAAATATTTGGAGGGGATGCCTGCTGATTCACAAATAGGTACTCACTAGTTATCTGGAAATTAAAGACTTATTTTGCTCACAAGTCCTAGAAAAAAAGAAACTCCTGTTTGTATACGATGAGCCGAAACTCAGTGTAACATTTGTGTCCAGGGAAGCATGTATGAACATTAACAGTACGTTTCTGTGCTCAGTTACAGTGTAAGCTGGCCGGGATTGCCACACGGTACAAGTGCAGATGGAAAAAACAATGTTAGGACTGTGAGAGAGGAAAAGAGTCACACGTAAATGTACTGCTAATGGGATTTAGTAGCTACATGGTGTAGGAATCATATGTAGAGATAATCTGAGACTCCAGTGATGTGAGTGCTAAAGCTGTGCTCCTTGCTTGTGTGTCAGCCGATCACTGCAAGCTGGACGTGTGGCATACGCTCCTTGTTGAAAGGTCAGGCTCAGCTCGCAGGGCAGATGTTCTGAGGGCAACCCCTCCTTTTCTTCCCAGGAAAATCCCAGCCTTCAGTGTGACCACAGGCAAACAGGGTCTGCCTCATCTTATATCTCATTCAAAAAGTAGCACAGAGCATTAACAGATCCCCTTCCCCTCGTTTCGAGTCATCTGGTGTGGCTGGTGCCAGAGGCCGGATACCAGACTTGATGGGCCAGTGGTCTGTGCTGCTGCACAGTTCCTGTAGCCCTGTGTAACACTGCTCCTTTTGTTTTATCTGCTCTGCGTCTGTCTCTTATGCAGCCTGGTAGAGCTGGAGAAGGAAGTCAACAACATAAAGACTGGATTGAAAGCTGTTGAAACTGTAAGTATCTGAAGGTTTCCAAAGTGCCGTACTTAAAATATCTTTCTCAAAATCAGGGGTACTATATATTTTATGATAAGATAAAGTGGGCTTTCTTTTTTCATTCCTTTCCATTCAGTTCCAGAATGCATTAACCAAGAAAAAACAAATAAAAGCTTCTCATGTGGAGCTCCTGCTGATGATCTTAGCAGAGTTAAGGCTAATGAAAAGCTTGTTTGATCTCAACCTGGAAAGCAAAAGGACAGTTTGACAAATGGCATGGACTGAAAGAAGAAATAAAATTCTTGCTCTTTCTTACTGAGGGATGGATGGCTGCTGAGCAAGTGTTTCACATGGCTCTTGGAGTAGTAGTAAGCAGGTAGTGCTCTGTTGTATGCAGCCCTAACCTCTATCCTGAGCACTCCTTGGGAAGGCAAAGGGAAGGATAGAAACTAAAGATGAAGCAGCTGAGCTGGCAAGCGAAGCAACAGTGGTGGGGTTTTTCCTGCCACTAATGAAAGCCAGTTGTTGGGAATTGCACCCAAAATGGGTGGTTTCTGTGCAAAGATTACCTGTTTACAAGGAACTAACACAGGACCCTCCAGTCCTCATTCACCATGAGACAGACAGTGATGAGTTCATTTTTCTTTCACGTGACCTGAATTTGCTTTTGCCTCTGGGAGTAGGGGAAGGGATCTTTGTCCTGTCAGAAGCCCCCAGGCTGTCTGGCTGTTGCCAGCAGTTCATCATGTAATTAACCAGTGATCCTCCTGTAAAAAAAAAAAACAAAAACCAAAACTTTCCCAACCTTATTTCTGGATTGTTGGGGTAAGGGAGAATGCAGCAATGAGAAGAAATACTGCTCCATACATGGAGTACAGTGTTTGGGAATTAAAAGCACCTGTAAAGGGAGGGCTGACATGGAGTTCAGGACATGAAGAGACGCCCAGTTTTTGTCTGGGACGGACAATTCCCCTCCTTTGAAATGTGAGTAGATAACTCTGTTTTGCTTTCTTTCATCAGATTATTTGTCCTTTTGCCTTTACAGCTGATTTTTCTTCTCTTTTCTGTGCATGGGCTCCATGGGCAACCTCTCCTTTCCATACAATCACCATCATCCTGCCTCAGTCTTCTCCCTGCCATGGTATTTTTCTTCTGAGGCTGCCAGCACCTCCCAGTCTGCTTGCTCAGTTCGTGGTTTTCTGGCGTGTAAAAAGCAGCACTATAGCAACAATAGAAGATCACTGTCAGGTGGAAGGGGGAGGAGGGGAAGGTGTGATTCTTGATTCTATTCCAGTGTGTTCTCACCACAGCCTTGGCTCCAGTGACTGGTGTTTCTTCAAGGCCCCTTAAGAATAGAAAGCTAAAAATAGTTTCACAGTCAGATGTTCTTAAAGGTACTACAGACCATTTGCCTTCCTGGGCTTGCAGCTCACTTCTTTGTGAAAATAAGATACATTCCTTTTCAAGACATTCATGCAGCTGTTGCCTTTGTGTAGGACACTCCCAGAAGGACAGATAAGTAGTGGAAGGGAATTCTGTCAGCAGAGCCCTTCTCTCACACAGCAAGGAGATCATAACCACCGCTTGAGAAATGACTACCATGGCTGAATCATTTCATCCCTCTAGAGAACCAGCAGCCCAGCCCACCAGGGCCAGTTCTGGCCTCTGTTGTGCTACTATGATTAGGAGACACCATTTCTGGAAGATACAGAGGAATTTGTTGTTTTGCAGTGTCGCTCTCTGGCTGATCACATAGTCATTCTGGTTACTTGTGTGGGTTTTAAGTTTTTTTGCGTTTTGGGATAATTATTCTGCAGGGAAGAACTGAATTTGAAGAGCAGACCACCTAATCTTAATTTTACTTTGTAAAACACTGCTTCCCAGTAACAGTCCCAAATGCCATAGCTTTCAACAGTGAGTAAGATGACAGATTTGTTGTACTCACCTGCCAGAGGAAGGGGGAAGGAGAGAATGGAGCAACTTTCAGCTAAAATAAGCTTAAAAATTAGAATGGAAGAGAGTGGATGAAAAAAAGTATGCATAATTCTTAGAAGCATGAGAAGTGACATTTCTTGTATTTGTAAGGTCCATTTCAAAGTGATCATAATATCGAAACAGTTCACTGCAAAGTGATGGACTGAGCAGTGCTCCCAGGACTGTCCCTTGTGATGTGTTAGCAAAACCAGCGGAGTGGAGGATGTAATATAAAGCAGGGGAAGTAGCACTTCTTTAATGTGGGCTTTCTCTGGCCACCTCCTCATTTCTTTTCCTGCCCCTTTTCTGCTTTGTGGTCTTCCCTTGTGGTGGTTACATTCTCTTTCCAACTCACAGCAGACCAAAAGATATATATCATGTCGGATTTTAGATTGTTGATGGCCAAAGTAATTCTTGGCATTCAGCAGCACCATGTGGAGCAAGTCCCAAGATGTTTCTCAGCATAGATGCTTACAAACCTACCCACAGATGCTTATAGACTTACCCATTTGGCTCTGTGAACTACTATTTTGACAACCAGTAAGAGAGCACCCAACATGCATGGAGCTAGAGTTGCAGCCAGCACAAAGATATTTTTTTCCAAAGGGAACAGAGGGTCAGATCGCAACTTGACCTGCTGCTTCATGCTGCTTTCCCTACAGAGAAAATCAGGCTTTATCATTCCCACTGATTATTCAGCTGAGAATAAAGATGAGGCCCAGATTACAGCTTCATTGTCCTCATGAGACTCTCAACAGCACACAGGCCAAGCACAGGCATGGGAGATTTCCAGTCTCACTATGAATTAGTCAGTTTGAGGAGCTCTGTAGCTCTCTCTGTGTTTCAAGCATGGTGATGAAAGTAAGGGAAGAGATAGCTGTGGGTAATCTTGGCCTAAAACTAAAAAACTTGAGCCAGAAGGAAAGAGTCTTAAATCGGTATTTTTCTTTTTGTAGGTAGCAGACAAATAGATCTTTGTTTCCTATGGTTTTATGCATTCTTTTTTGCTTTTACCATAACTCTTAGCACAATACCCCCAGTTTATAACTTTGTCGCTTTTATGACATCCAAGCTAATGCTTAGCAGGGTGCTAACAAATGTTGCACCTGGCATCTGTCTGCTTGTCCTTCAGTGGGAGAACCAGTTTTGATGTCTTTTTGCTATTCACCTGGTGCTTTTCAGAGAAATAAAGAGGAAATCTAGAGCACATTTCCCCAGGTATACACCATTTTATTTCACCATGGGAAGACAGGATGGAGCAAAACTCACTATTAAAAATTCTAAAGTCACTTGCTACACAAAGCTCTTTATCATTTGTCATTTTGCATAGGAAAAAAAATGCAGCACTTCATGATGCTTAAATTATAAAGTTGCTTTAGAAACTTAGCATGTTGATGGCTTTCTTGGGAGTAGTTGTTGTTTGAGGACAAGTGAAACTGTAACCAGTTGATGAACTTCCTTCATCCTTCCTTGACCTCCCCTCTCTCGCCTAAAAACTTCTGACTTAGTTCGAAAGTGGTTTCTAAGTTAGAGCTCTGGATGAATGTGGGAGCAGAGCATGCTCTGCAGTGAGTGAAACAGATGGACTTTCCTGCTCCGTTCCTCACCACTGAGGAATCTTTGACACTTGCCTGTCTCTATCTCTTACTTCTCTTTCAGGAGCTGGATTATCAGAAGAGACGCATGCGAGAATCAGGGGACAGGTTTGTTCCTGTCATGAGCGATTTCATCACTGTGGCCAGTTTCAGCTTCTCAGAGTTAGAAGACCTTCTCAATGAGGCTAGAGACAAGGTAAGAATTCCTTTTGAAGTGTTTAGAGTTTCACCAGCTTAGTCAAAAGCCTGAATTAAAATGGAAACAGCAATTTAAGGTGCTTTGACTGCAGTGAAAACTTAATAGACACTGAAAATTGTTTAGGCTGAAGTTTCTTATTTTTTCTAATGTGGTCCATATCCATTTAGAACATATTTTATGGTTAAAAGAAGGATCAATTCTCTTACCCACTTCTTTCTAATCTTCCTTAACATTATACTTGTGCAGCATAAAATTGCAGTGGCAGTATCCATAACAGGATACCACACCTTGCCACGGTGTGGAAGGGAATGCCTTCTAAGCTGTTGCTGAAAAAGGGGTCCTTTGTTAGTGATGGTGACTTCATATCTTTTTACCTTCTGCTTCTGACTGCATTCCACTCTGCTGATTCAGCTGGGGACATCTGTGCTTTGTCTCTTTCCTTTAAAAAGGAAAGTTTGGTAGTTTGGTATCCTGATTTCAGCTGGGATAGAGTTAATTTTCTTCTCAGTGGCTGGTACAGTGCTACACCAGCTATGCTTGATCTTTTCCACTTCTCTGTTACTGGGTGTATTTCAGTACAAAGATAGAAATCCCAAACATGTGTGGTTTGTCTGAAGTTCTTGGATTCTTCTTACACACCCAGAACCACGCGCATGTTATTCTTCAGGTGCTGCTGCAATCATTTTGTCCTTTCACTGTCTGTATCTCCATTACCAGATTGGTACACCTAAGGAAGCGCTTGTTCTTTCCTGATGGCTGGAGTCTGGCACTAATCCCTCTGTCTCTCAGCTGGATGAGGAAGAATTTATATGAAAAGATCATAAGCATATGAAAATGTTTAGAAAAGAGCAAGTTTTAAAGTAAATGATATGTAATGGCAAATCTGCCCTTCTTGGCTGGCATGTTAAAAGTGCTTGGCTGTATGAAGCAAATGTGCTATTTCTTTTGGATTGAATTGTTTCCACTCTGGTGTCAGTCCTTTTAGTGTTAAAGGACCTATTGCGTTACTAATGAAAGCTGTGCTGTTGGATCAGTAGGCCTTAGATTTTGAAAATATAGGCTGAGAATCTAGACAGTAAGACTTCTCACTCCTCCAGTTCCTCTGCAGTAGTGTTATTTTGTGAGTCAGAAACATTTCCTTGCTGTGGAGATAAACTGGGTAATAGTGACTCGCAGCTGCAAACACAGGAGCCGCTGGCTCTCAGCGAGGGCTGCCCTGACAAATGCCAGTGGGGCAGGAGCTATTGCAACACTCAGAAGGCAAAGCTGGGCAGTCCAACACCACTAAGGTTG
Organism: Ifrita kowaldi; assembly: GCA_013398055.1. Lineage (NCBI taxonomy): Eukaryota > Metazoa > Chordata > Aves > Passeriformes > Cinclosomatidae > Ifrita > Ifrita kowaldi. Next base: position 222,962 of record VZRS01001948.1, read on the forward strand.
CAAAAAAATTCTGGGGAGAATAACATGACTAATTTTTGCATAGAATCATAGAATGGTTTGGATTGGAAGGAACCTTAAAGATCATCTAGTTCCAACCTTCTCCCCGCCAGCCATGGGCAGCGACTGCTCCCTCTAGACTGGGTTGCCCAGAGCCCCCTCCAGCCTGGCCCTGAATACTTCCATTTTTCATTGCTGTCATGTTGCTTGAGAGGATTCAAACTACTTTCAGTATAAAAATGCTCATGCCATAGTGGCTAAGCACAAAAATATATTTTATATTCCGTGACCCCACTAAATTTACTGAGAAAAACTTGGTTTTCCATAGTTGGGGGACTTCTGTATTATGAGAGGGTAAATTTTTCAACTTCATTATAGTTAGGCATCCATTTCTGGAAGGATATTCACTCTGTCCATGGCTTAGACTGCACACTTTTGGTTTGGTGTTAAAGATGGTGGTGCTGCTTTCTTTTTTGGCACACTGGGACAAAAAGCCAATGCAGATTCTTTTTAAGTTCAGTTGCGGGTTAAAAACCAGCAAGTGGTACATGTCCAGCACAGCAATGCAACCTTCCTTGATCAGGCACTTGCAGGAAAAATGCCATTCTTTCGCTTTAAAAATAACCAGAGAAACTCCCTGCAGACGGACCAGCATGTCTGGAAGTTGTTGCACGCTTTTTTAGACATAGCCAACATAAAGCACTCAACATAAAGAGATGTTTTATTTTAATGACTATAACATGCTTAGGAAACGTTACTCTACCTTCTCCTCACACACCCTTGCTATGTTTGAACACACACCATTCCAACTTTTGCTCAACCTATGGCTTTGGTTCTTCCATTGGCAAAAAGCTGCTTTTGGACTCCTGCAAGGGAACTGTCTGTCCTTACCAGTGTTGAGCTGTTTCTCATGTTTGCTTCATATTATTTTGGCCCTGTCTTCTTCCTCTTTTTCCTCTTTTTTTTTTCTTAAAAAAGAAAAAAAAAAGGAAAAAGAAAGCTGGAAATTTTCAAGTAACCAGATGTGCTTTGCACAGCTTATAACATCTTCCAACCTCAATGGGCTCTCTGTGCTTGTTGAATCACCAGCTTTTTTCATACCATGGAAACCTAATGGAACTAGCCAATTAAAGGAAGAGAGGGACCAAGACATCTGATTATCCTGTTCTTTTTTTATTTCTCAAAGCAAAGCAAATTGAGCAAAAAAGGTAGTGGGGCAGGGAGGACTTCGAAAAATATCTGAATAAGCCTAGGAAGAACTGGCCTGACTCACAGATTTATTAATAATAATGAAGCCCTAGTTTTAACAGCTGGAGTTGGATATCCTAAATATAGATGGGGCTAATTGATTAGCATGAGTTAATCAGAGCCATGTTTCCTCAGCTGGGATTTAAAACAATATAACTTATCTTTCCAAACTGGGGAAGTTTTTATATTTTTTTTAAACCTTTTCAGTATTAGCAAAAGTAATTTATTTAGTTATGGAAACAATCCATTACCGAGGTGTGGTGCTGACCTTCTCAGCAGACAATATTTTTCACAATCTCATGCAGTACACTTTTTGGCCTTTTTTGCTTAAACAGAGCCATTCGAAGCCAGTGGCCATGGGGAGGAAGTGATGCCTTAAATTTAAAGGGCCAGGTTGCCAGATGCAGGCATCCATGTTTGCAGAGGAAGCCTTGTAACTGTACTTATCTTCATGCAGTAAACAGATGGCTTGGTTAAGAACTGATTGAAAACTTAGACCAACTCTCTAAACAGGCTTCCTAGGACAGCTGGTTCTTGTTCTTTTTGTGTTTTTCTCACTTTCAATACCACTTTATAAGGGAGTATATAGATTAGATCAAGGGATAATGTTTTCTGCCATTTCCCATAAACTGGAAGGTGGAGGCAGGAGAAAGTGAAACTCTGCCCTGGAATCCTTCATCCATTTTTATGTGTTTGAACAGATGAAAAATTGATTTTTTTTTTATGTAAGAAAGAAGAGGTTGAATTTTATTCATGAAAATTTTTCTCCGTTTCCTGTGGGAAGCAATGAAAGTGCCCAAGCAGAGGAGGAGTAACCTCCCACGGTACGATTTTTTTTTTCTTGAAAAAGGTGACATTTGCCCTATATGAAGCATTACTGTGTACTTAGATATTGACAGGTATGAACTTAGATCACTAGGCTTCCTCAGAACTGTTCTGCTTTGTGCTTGGTTTATAGCAAACCTGTTTTTAAGACACTTTGGGTCTTGTTAGGAGTACAAAGTCTGCTTGGTCAGATATTGCCATTCCGCTGCTGGATGTCAAACTTAAGCCTCTCTATAGAGACACTGGAGACCATGGCCTGGGCAAGTTGTGAAGGAAAAGTGTCCATTCCCAGTCTTTCTGATGACAGCTCCTCTCAAGCAAGGTATTTCTCAGGATGGAGAAAGGAGCTTAGAATCTGCACACACATTTAATAAGCTTACCACCTACAGTAACTGTTTTGAAGAACAGCAAGGCAGTGAAAGCCTGCTGAGTGAAATCCATCTAAGAAAATAGTCATTAGTGGCAGAATGCTATGAAGCACAAAGAAATGCTATAGTCCAAGCGCCGGTTATAGGCTGTGCACTTCAGTTGTGCATTTTGGGGACTGGTGTTTTCTGTCAGCCACTGGGGGAAATGGATAGGGAATGTATCAGGACAGAGACTGAGGAAGTCAAGATGAGGTATCCTACAAAAGGCACCACCAGCCATTTGGAAAATAAATCTCATAACTGTTGTACAGTAACTTAGAACTTCAGATGCTGCAGTGCAGGTTGGCATCTAACATATGAGAAATGTTTAGAGCACCTGTAACTCGATTTTGGGGCTGCCAGCATCACTGTTAAACTCTTGGGAGAATCCTTTAAGAGCATTTAGGCACAAGAAGAGCTGGGCCCGGCCCTGCCTGAAATTGGCAGGGCTCTTTCCATTAACTGATCTGAATTTGTCCCATAAAGAGAAAAGACATTTATTTGACTTGCCTCAGTACTGAATTGGTGTCTTCATAAGAGCAAACTCAAGATTACTTGTCTGGGGAATACAGCTCATGTTCCATGGCTACATGGTATAATTCATTTGTGTGTTGGCTCCTCCCGCAACAGCAGACAGCACAGACAGCAGGAAATTTTTATCATGGCTGTTTTTCCTCCTCCTCACAGAGCCCCATTCCTGCCGTTTCCAGAGGTCTTCTGCCACTGTTTAACATTTCGTTGGCAAGCACAGCAGAGTTTGTGTGTGCTGCTGTCCCGCTTTCCCCCTCCTTGCTAAAATGGCTTTTTAAAATAAACAACTGTCTAAACGATTTGCTTTGGCAAGAGGATAAATTCAGTGGAAAGTTTGGCAGAGGAAGCAGAACTGGCACTGAGCTCGTGGACCTGTTATATCATGGAGCTTGGGGGCCCTTATGGTGTGGAAATGAATTTTTTAATGAAAAAAAGATATACCATTCTGTGTTACAGTGGAAAACCTGCTGAAACACAGTTTTCCATTTTGCTTTTGCCCATGTCATCTGTCCCCAAATGACTTCAGGAATAAGCAAGTTTCAGCCCTTGTTCCACAATATTACAGCACATCACAAAATTCTGGGAAGCCTTTTGCGTGCATGAAGACTTAGCTACAGATTTCACAACTGTGCACAAGAGCTGGTGTTGTTTGGCAGGAAATCTGCCCATGGAGCAGCCAAGCAATTTGTGCAGGGTGACACAAGTCCTGTGACAGAGAGCAGAAGAGAGGGCTGGGATCCAGAGCACCTTGGTCTCTGCCACACTGCCTCTTAACGCCCTGAGGGAGGCAGGCAGTGTGATTTTAGCCGCTGTGGGCAGGTAGAAGCCTGGGCTTTGTAACAGCACTGGGGAGGCTGTCTCCAGCAGCTCACTGCCCCTCATCCTAGCACCCGTGCTTTGGAAAAGCACATGTGGTCGCAGAACCAGAATTACAGAGAAGTAGAAGAAGTAGTAAAGCCAGAGGGGTCCGTTGCAGTTTAAACGGTGAAAAGACAGCATGTCTCTCTTTACAATAGTGCATTACATTGATGCAGTGCCCTACAGATGTGAACAACTGGTTTTTTGCCATTTGCTATATCAGATTAGTGGGGTGGCACTTTCTGTTCTGTAACGAATGGAGAACACAAGGCTCAGAAAGGAAGCATGAGCTCCCAAGCCACACCATGGGCAGAGCTGGCAGCAGAAACTGGATCTCCTGACTTGCCTTCCTCTGCTCAGTCAGCTTTTTTTTCCCAGAGGGGGTAGAGAAAGAAGGAGAATGTTTATTTCAGTGAACTCCATATTTTTCCTTTTGTAGTTATTTTAGGTCATCCAGCTCACAGATTTTTTGCTTTTCGTCTTTCACTGCTTTACAGTAAGTGATTGTGACCTCCTAAGCCCTGTGTTACAGGGCACCAAAGACAGGCTGCTCTCCTTGCTGCTGCTTAGAGACCGCAACACCTTAGACTCATGAGTGTCTCTGGAAGGCTCCCAGGCTGCTGGGTCTTTCCAGCACAGCAACACTGTTCCTCCTCTGAGTGGCAGTGGGGAGGCAGCGGCAAAAGCTCCTCTTGCCAGTGTGACACAAACTAGCTGGTGCTAGCTGGTGACAGCCCTAGCGCAGAACATTTGCAGACAACACCACCCTCTAAAGGAGACTTCCATGTATGTAGGATCCAAGAGCCCCAGGCAAGGAACCCCTGCCTTTTCAACCTCCAGCTTCCTTAAGTGATTAGGAAACCCCTGTAGACATTCGTGGAGTCAACCAGCTCATTTCTGTGCGCCCCCTCACTCACCTTTGCTGAGCACAGGAGGAACACGGGATGGAGGCAGTGCATTGCGAGGTGCAAAAGCCATCTCCTGTGGGCTGCCCCTCCACTTCAGGCTTCGCAGCAGTTGGACAAGCCTTCCTTCTAGCTGGCAGCTCTAGGCACTGCTCTTAATTTGTGCCTTGCTTTCAATTTTCACAGGAGTTAACAGCAAATTAAGTGGGAAGAAATTCCAGGTGATGCCTTTTCCTGGTCTTAAAATCAAGAATCAAACATGGTTAGAAGGGAAAAAGGGATTTTAGCTTTGTATTTATTTTAAGGATCCTTAGGTGCACCATGTCCAGGTGGAATGCACCCAAATGCACATCACAATGCACACCCACAATAGATCGGGTATCACATTATAGGTCTTACTAATTAGCATATCTATCAAAGATTCCCCAATGAGAGGCTCGAGTGAGCCCCCCTCCCCAAGGAACCTTCCCCTGGATGGTCCTATCTTAGTTTACAAAATGTGCTCTGGAGAGAACCTTGGTGTCTGGGGCACACTGATCCCTAACTACGAAGCTTCTAAAATGTTTAGTCTCCTAGCTTGACAAACAAGTCTAGGAATGTAGGCAAAAAGCACTAAGAATACAGAAGTTATAAAAAGGTATAAAAGGGGTATAAAAGAAAAGGCAAAAAATCATCATGGCATCACAGGTAGCACATCCCCTGTGAGCAATGAGCTTCAGGTGCTCTGAGTGTTCAAGCAGTGGCGGCAATGCCTGTGCTGAAGTCTTTCTCTGACACTTCCCTGCCTTCCTGGCTGATTGTCGCACTGGAGCAAGCAAGACAAGAAAATAGAGCATATGGAGATGCTTTATCTCCCTCTGTGGTATTTACAGCCTGTATTCTCTCTGCCAAAGAGCTGGTGCTGGTTCAGTGTGGCTTACTATAGACTGCTGTACTTCCCTAATATTCAAAGAGCCTATGTGTACATTATATACAGATAAAATTACAGAGAGGGATGGGGAGAGGGTGTAGGTGTGTATACTTGTGTATACAAGAGGCTCCAGAGAAAAGGAGTTAAACAGAGAAGTAATCTGTTGCTGTTTCTATGTGTTTCCTTCAACTCCTGCCATGTTTGGTAGCTCAAAGCAACTTGCATTTCTTCCAACACCTTTTTTCTAAGATTCTTTGGGTTTCTTTGTTTGTTTCTGGCTGAGAACACAGCCTTTTTAAAGAAGAAAAGAATCTATTGCTTCAAACTGCTTTGTGGGCCTGGCAGGGACAGCAGAGAAGGGGAGATGCTGAATCTCTCAGGCTATGCCAGACGAAGTTGCTTTCCTCGGAGATTTCTTCCCCCTGCAGTTGACTGGGAGACATTGTTTATGCTTTACCTGGTACAGGGCCAGATGGGTTTATAAGACCTGCTTCCAAGCTCATTTTGTGCTGGGATCAGAGCCTGAACTGTTCTTACTGTCTTTTCCATTCTGCAAGAGCACCCACATAAGGAAGGAAAGGGAAACTGGGCTGTGTTAGTATGAGCTGAATACATGCCTGAGAGAACTTGAAGACAGCCCGTAGCCTGGTTTGGTAAACGCTGAGGTCTGTAAGGATGCTCTGCTGCTCTGTGGTTGTGTGCTAAAGTGCAAGCAGGGAATTCTGGGGAAGCTGTGCATCAGTGCACAAGTGCTGTCAGGAGAGTGTCTCTGGGGCTGCCTGCTGCAGCACAGAGGTGTGCGAGTGAGGGCGGCTGGCAATGGCTGTGTGTGTCCTTACACAGCACTTACTGCCCGCACTGCTGTTGACAGACTATATGTGCTTGCATTTGAGTGCATTTTGGTGAGCATGCTTGGGAGTGTGAGAGTGCAAAGGAGAGAGTACAACTACTGCAGCACTGATGTCCAAGAGCTGGGGGTTGCTGAGAATTTACCATATCCCCATCAGGACTGCCCTGTGACTGAAGTCCTGCCAGTTGGCTGCCTCCATATGTGTCCTGCAGCCTCAGCATTTGCCTTTTAAAATAAAAACCACTTGTGATGTATTCACTCTCTTTTAAGTCTGCCCGGGAGCCCTGGCTGCTTTCCTTGCCCCTCTCTCATGCCTTGTCTGTCTATAGTCTCCTCTCTCCCAGGCAACACCCTGACTCAGAGGACTCCAGAGAGATGGATGACATGGCAAAAGATTTCTGAGAGGACAGACTGTAGCTTTATTGCAAAAAACTTTTACCTCCAGGCATTTTAAAAGTGGATTTGAAGGGAAGATGGAAGGGGAAAGTATGGACTAAAACTACTTGTTTCCCTAGCTAGCTCACTGTGTTCCCTGCCCTGGCTGTTCCGCAGCTGCAGCTGAGATGTGGCCAGTGTCATCCTCTGAAATTACTCCGTTGCCCTCAGGAACTAAACATGTTTTTTTGTGTCAGTGGACAGTTAATACTCTCCAGCACTATTGCCGCATGTTGCCCAAGGGATATCCAGGGGAGCAGACTCCTCAGGGATAGAGGCACCTGCCTCAAGGAGAAGCACTTCTGTTGCTGGGGGTAGTTTCTGCTCTTGCTGCATGAATGCTTGGAGGGTATTGAATGGTGTGGTTACTCATAAGCTATCCTTGCTGTCTTCACCAAACTGCCTGCCTAATTATGGCTCTTGTGTTTTCTGCCCCCTTGACAGTATGCCAAGGCACTGAAGCATTTTGGAGAGACTGAGGGCAAGATGCAGCCAGATGAATTTTTTGGCATCTTCGACACTTTCTTACAGTCATTTGCAGAGGCCAAGCAAGATCTGGAGAATATGAGGAAGAAAAAGGAAGAGGAGGAGCGCAGGGCACGCATGGAGGCCATGGTGAGGATCTGGGCATAGGAAGATGTTTCCTTCCCTCACCTTTTCGTGTCTTGAGAGAAATTCCAATGATCATATCCTGTCACTGTTTTATGTTCTTCTCCCTGACACCTCTCTTTGGCATCATTCTCTTCTCAAATGATGACATTTTTCCTGCTGTCTGTCTTGTCAGCTCTCAAGGATGCATTATTTGGCTCCCAAATTACCCTCTTATGGATTCAGATACCAAATCCAGCCCAGGCATTTTTGCCCTGGCACTTTGCAGGATGGGGTTGCCACCACCCCATGCCAGACTACCCTGATTTTAGGCTGCAAACAAATAAGCCAGATTTCCCTCAGTCCTGCCAAGCTGGTCAGCTTCCAGTCAGACTCCGTCATCATCTGCTGCATGCCTGTCATCTGACAGCACACAGTGACACAGCAAATGCCCTGGCACCTGCTGCAGCCCACACTGGCAGTATTTCTCTCTGGCCAGCCTTAGTGACTGGATTACTGGGGCTGTGTCTGGCCTTGACGTGGCAGGAGAGCTTTCTGTGGATTTTGCTGCTGGGAGACAGACGTGTGTATCCCCGGGGGTTCATGTGAACCAGCCTCCCCCTGTAACCTCAGCTTTGTGCCGCCTGAGAACTCGGCAGCCTCCTTCCCCCCTGCCGGCGCCTCTGCTGCTGCCATGGCCCCAGGCTGCGCTGCAGGGAGTTGCTGATTTTAATGTTTGCTGAGCCAAAAGCACTGGTTTGTGCCTTTCAGAAGAGGAGAGAGGTAAAACACCAGGATGCCAGCAGCCTTACTGTTAGACACAAGGATAAAAGGCCAGGACATCGGCTCAAGTTTCCTCTCAGCCAGCCTGGAAAGTTAAAAGGAGCCCATTGGCTCCTTTTAACTGGTTTCATAGGCCTAATATGCCATGAGGGAGGCCTTATGGAAAGAGTCTTCCTGCAATGTGGGGCTAGCATTTGCAGAGTGACCGACCTGCTTCCTGATAGCCACCACCATCCCTTGCCAGTTCTACTAATTCTGGAGCTGAGCAGTGGAAAGAGACAGCTGAGCTTCTTGGAGCTACCCTAGGGAGGCCAAGGGTATCACATTGACAGGTGGACCTATCCAATGATTTGTAAAATCAGCAGTTTTGTTTCATTGCTCTTTGTGTTTAAAACCAGTTTCTCTTTCCATAGTTAAGGCAATGTGGCTTCATTCTCCTAGCACTGCAACACTGTCTCCATGCAAACGTGAGCTGTTTTGTGCATAGGGATTCTACTGATGTTTTGATGTCTCACACAATTTTCATGCTTCAGTATGTTGCGGCTTTCTGGATTTTTCCTTTCTTCTTTTCCTCCCTCTACTTCAGGACTTCAGCCTTTCTGCATGTAAATTTAACTAGCTGTGCCCCAAGTGCAAAGTTGTTTGTGACTGTAGTAGTGACCGTGGTTTGTACCAACACATCCAAACTCACTAAGTGAGGTGCAGTCAGCATGGTAGGTGCTGTTGCACTAAGGTCACTACCAGCCAGCTCCCAGAAGCTGGGGAATGAATGACCTGTGCCAGCATTACTTGTAAACTGGCATTTGGCACAGCTACTGTGCTGGCACTATCCTGCTGTAAAATTAGTGCGAAACAGCAGCAGCATGGACAGATCCTGTGTGTCCTCTTGCTGCAGGCTGAGAGCTCTTTGTGAGGCAGACATACACTGCTACACATTCTTCATTTCTTCTGCTGGCCTGTGTAGAAGAGAAGCCCAGCATGGCCTCTTGTTGCTTTTGGCACAGGTGATGGCCTTGTGGATAAGCTCCTACTCTTTTTTTTCCCTAATCTGTGCTGATGCATTCTAGCTGCTTCTTGGCAGTGTACCTAGTGATCTGGCATCTTGGTTAGCTAATCCTAAAACTCTATGTCCTTCTCCACAGCTAAAAGAACAGAGGGAAAAAGAGAGGCGACAAAAGAAAGCAAAAGCTGGAAGCATCTCTGAAGAAAGTGGGGAATTTGATGACCTGGTGTCAGCATTAAGGTCGGGTGAAGTCTTTGACAAAGACTTATCCAAGCTCAAGCGTAACCGCAAGCGATCGGGGAACCAAGGCTTAGAGACAAGCCGTGAGCGGGTGGTGACAAAGCTAAATTATTAATTACAAGAGGAAGAAAAATAATCAACCAAAAGAAGGTGATGAAAAAGTGCAAAACAAGGAAGATGAATGTGTGTGATGGCGCTTGGCTGACAGCTGCCCCAAAGGATTTCTTTGGTCTGTAGCTAGAGACGTTACCTTTCCATGATCAGCTTTCCTCTCATCCCTCTTCTGTGCTCCTAATTTGAACCATTATAAAAGTGCCTCTGTGGATCCAGCAGGGCCTGTGACTGGGCCATGCAGAGCTGACAGATTTGCTTCTGGGCGTTTGTTGTGTCATCAAAGGCCTCATGGCGATGACAGAAAGTACTTGGGCCTTGCAGATGGCCTCACAGCTGGAACAAGATAATTTTCTGTGTGCCAAAGTAAAAACTAGTCATGATCTCCATCTTGCTGATAACAAGGAAGACTAATTTCAGAGCAACTCTGTAAACAACTATCACTTCTTCCGGACCTAGACTGGCCTTCAGGGGTTTGTTGAGATGCGGTTCTCAAGTTTCCAATTCCCTCCTAGAACTGGATTTTATAAGCCATTGATTAGCACCTGAAAAATGCATTTAAGCTCTTGTCCTGTATAGTATTTTTGTGTGGCCTACACTGTCCAAAGCAAGTGAAGCTTAGAAAGAAGTCTTCCGTTTCTGTAACAAAATGAAATTCAAGAATCAGGATCAACATACAATAATTTGAAAAAGTCTTTTGGATTCTGCTTTGCTAGAAGGAGTTTTCTGGAATTTCTTGGTGGTTGAGTCTCAAAGCTATGAAATGCATCTTCTTGGAAAGAAACTCTGGCTTTCCTTTAGAAAACTAAGCCACTGCCAGGTTGGGATTACGAGTAGATGACTGTAGAGCCTGTTGTCATTGCTGGAGGCTGGGAGGGAATCAGTGGAAAATTTCTTATCTGTTTGTGCAAGATTGGAAATTGGGAGCTCCCTAGTGTCATCCGCAGGTCTCCAGTAGCAAACAGCAAACAGGTTCACTGCCTGCCAGACGTGAGATCTCTTTTCCACTTAATGCTAGCTGTGATTGCTGCTGGCATGAACTGGTCTTTCTGTCTAACAGCCTGACCTCCACTGCACACACCCCACTCCTGCCAAGGGGAACCATGTCACTCAGTAAGATATTAATGGTGTCAAAGGAGAGCCTTGGAGCACACAGACTTTTTCATTTTGAAGAAATCACTTGGGATGAACCAAGGGAGAGCCCATAATTAAAACTGAGTGTTTTTCAAGGAGGACACAGAATAGTGTAAACGAAGCAGGCTTTGGAGTCAGGTTAATTCAGAAGAAACAAATAAATTTGTAGTTAAGTTACATGAATGAAATATATAAGCAGAAAAGCAAGCAACCCAAGAAGAGGCTTGAATTCTGTGTGTCTTCATAGTTCTAGGAAAGGGAATGGATTATGTGGGCTGTCATGGCCTTTTTTTTTTTACCTTTTTTTTTCAAACTCGTCTTCTATTTTTATTATCTTCCCTGGAGAAGGAAAAGAGGAAAAGAAAGAATGGTGATGGTTTCTTCCTCCTAGACAGGAAGAGAGAACATTTGAGAAGAGGGACCCACCATCTACAAATTGCTGCATTAGTCAACAGCACAAAATGTCAAGGAATCCCAGGGAAGTGAAAAAAGCTCTATTTGTCACTTTAATCATTTGGTTTGATTTTTCTCTGAATGTCACTTAACCTCAGGCTCTGCACTGAGTCTGCAGAACAGAAGTTCCTCTGCAATGCACGCTGCCTGATCAGTATTACACATTACAAGATTGGAGAAGCAAACCGTGGTGGTTTTCTGAACACTTTGAGAGTTAAATAATTATGTAAACTATGGAGAGAAGCAAAAAAGTCAGAATTGTCAAACTCTGATGTTTCATTGTTTACTGAATTTTGAGTCTCCCACCCCAGAATTTCCCTATTTAGGACATTCCAGACTGCCGCGCCTCTGTATAATACTCATCGTAAAGAGCTGGTATCTTACAAGAGCTGGGTGCATTCTCCTCCCTTACTATCCCACTCCCCTTCTGGGATTAGCTATTAACAGCAATGCCTATTGCAGTGGACACAAGCACCTTGTAGAAGAAAGACTGTTTCATAAAGGTTTTTGAAAGTTTAAGAAAAAATCTCACTTTTTTAAGCATTTTTATTTTAAATTACAAATGGATTTTTAGAAATGTCTCTTGTAAATTATATTAACAAGCTCCTTGCTGCTCCCTGAAGTAGACTTGCTATATATCCCAGCCCTTTTGTTTGTCTTGTTTTAAAGCATGCCATGTAACCTATGCCATGTAAGCCATATGAGAGGTGGTAATAAGTGCCAAATTGGTATACAGTTGAGTTTAGATTTGAATAATCCCTGAATTCCAAAGATTATGCTTTTAGGAATTAGAACATTGTAGGGTTTTTTTTCCTCCCTCTTTGTTCTCCCTGGGTTTAGGACTCACCCAGAACTTCAGGTGTAGTGCCAAGGTCAGTCCTGGTGCAAGATGACGTGCAAGTACTGCTTACTTGCTCCCCAGGTACTTGTTTGATGAGGCAGACTGTCAGCATGGCAGCTGTCAGAGAAGAAACACCTCAGGGCAAACCCTTTGAATATAAATACAGCATTTCCCCTGCCCCGGTATTTGTCAAACCAGGTTTGTGCGGTGCTTTCTGAAACTGAAGTCACTTTGCCAGGCCACAAATGTAGCAAAAGCAGAGAGAGTGGTAAGTCCTCTGTCCCTCTGTGTACACAGTTCAGCCCTGGTTTAAAGAGATCCTGTATGATGGTACACGGCAACAGTCCAGCCACACTGAGAGTCAAAGAAAGCTGCTATAGTTTTGCCACCTCTTTGACTCATACATTAATAATGAGAGATTGTGCAACTCCTGTAAATCAGCTGTGGGATCCTTAAGGGGGTGGACAGAAAGCTCACAGTCATGCCCCTGACTCAATGCAGCTCGACTTTCTCAGCACTCCAGCGCCCCAGGCTCCTCCTGTTCGGAATCAGTGATGATGGCCAAAAGCTTCATTCAGTGTGCTGGACAGTCCCCCTGGCTCTTGACTTCATGGTGAAAGTTCATAAAGAAGGTTTTGGAAAAGCTCAGTTTCACACTGAGGCAAGCAGTGTTTTCATACAAGTGGAGACAAGCAGAGAAGCCCATTAACTTATCTACTGTATGAGATGAGGTTACCCACACAGAGGATAAGAAAAAAGTTGGCTCTGCTGTAGGGTCTGGCATCAGATTCTTGCTGAAGCCAAGTTTGTCCATGTTTCTCATCTCTTGGGTACTGCAAGTGCATCTAATACTCTCTTCTTCTTCAGCGGTTGTGGTTGAGTTGCCAGGTGCTAAAGGAGAAAGGAAAATCTTATTCCTATGTAGGTTTAGGAAGCAGTCTGAGGTCTAACATCACTGGAGAAGCTGGAGATGAGCTAGGATCTGATGTCCTTGCACCTGTGCCTAGCACCAGCATTTTAAGAGAAGTCACTCTGTCTTTGGAAATAAGTGGAGAAGAAGGAGATGTGAGAAAGAAGGGCGCCATTGAGGACTTGTTCTGCTTCCTGCAGAAACACAGAAATTGCTAACTTCACAATGAAGTTCCTCACACCTAGAAGAGCTACTTTCTAACTCTCCAGAATTTGTCCCTAGAGGTCTAGTGCTCGCTCACCTTTGTGTCTCTGCATTGTTGCTACATAGGTTGCATTAGGATGATCCCAGAAAAGACTGAAGAAGACTCCCTCCCCCTTCCACTTGCTTTGAACTCAGTCACTCTTCTCAGTCGATCATGTCTCTAGAAATGCTACAAGGCAAAGTGACTTCAGGGCAGCAAGACCCTTCCATGCTCTGTAGCACAGCCATTGTCCAGGCACCAGTTCCCTACAAGAGCAGAACTAGTGTTTGGGGCTGACAGACTTCCTCACTATGGAAACGACCTGGATGTCCTTCAGAAGCATTTCTGTAATGTGTTCACAATGTCTGAGGAAGGGAAAGGAATTGCAAAGGATCCTGGTGGGAGACCATGGGGCAGGTGTTTCCATAATGATCAGCCCCACTGGCTAAATCTTTCCTCTTCTTTAGGAAAGATCACACTTCGAGCTGGGTTGCACGGGAGAAGCTTGTGTCAGGAGTTTCCATGAGGGGAAAGGAGATCCGTTGTACAGTAGATGATGTACATGATATATGCAGTTTTGTTTCTAGGTTGGTTGTTTTGGGTTTTGTTTGTCTGTTTGTTTGGGGGTTATATGATTTTAAAAAAAAAAAAAGGTTTTAGGAATCTCTAAGGGGAACCTGTAAATCTGACACCTCTATTTATTTTGCCTTATTTTAGTTTGCTATGTTTGTATGTATACACTGCATTACAGCAAAGACTATTGAGACCGTGCCAGGGCATTACACCGGCTGGACAGCTGGCTTGGCTCCTGTGCCAGCTGAGCCAGGCCAGGGGATGCAGGTGAGCAGTCTTGGTGTGGGAAGGGAGGGAAGAAAAAAACCCTTTTGGCTCTTGTCATGATTACTCTGCCTCTGGTGATCCTGGTTCTGGGAAAGCACGCATTTCAAAGCTTGTGGTGAACTGATGTAGGTTGTTATTTTAGAACACTTTCTACAAGAGGTGTTTGTTTTTCATCATGAGTCACAGCGAGGAGTTTGAGAAGAGTTAAGGTGCACAGTTGCTCACTCAAACTTCACCCTTCCACACAACTTCTGTCCATAATGCCAGAGAAGCTTGGCTAGATGGCCAAAAATGGTTCATGCCCTGTAACTTCTCACGAGAGTTAACACACTAGTGAGATAAATTGGGACAGTTCTCCTTCCTCAGAGCTAACATTCCTTCCTGTCTCCATGGCCAACGAAAGATTTCATCTACTTTCCCTCTTTCGTCCTCCACCCCACCTCCCCAGATTACCCCAGGTAAGCAAAGTCTTTCTACGGGTCAGTTTGTTACCCGTGGAGTCTCTGGCAATCACCAGGTGTTTGGCCATGGCTCCTTGGCTTCTGTAGTCGACACACGAGATTTCTGATTGCCTACCATCCAAATGGGTAGTCTCCATTGGCCGCCCTAGTTTCTCTTATAAAGGTAGAAGGGGCCAACCTGGATAATACAATTTGGCCAACTGAAAATATAGAATTTATGTATTTATTTACATAATGTATAAAAAAAAGCTATCTACTAATCTAAGTAGTAGTTCTGGTGACCAGTATTCCCCAAAGTTGGCCAGATTTGCTCACTGTGCCTGCTGAGAAGGATACCATGAGTCTAACATGGTGTTTTGGCACTTCATTTCATGAAAGAGTCTGGATGGTTCCAAACCGGACTCTTCTGTTATAGGTGGTAATGTAGAATTGATCCACAGTAACCAGTTCAAGTTGCTCTGGTTTTACATCAGCATAATTCAAAGTAGGATCTGGATTGAAACTTTCCTTTAGACCGGTTTGTCTATTTACAAGATGTTCTACACAGCTCAGGTAGGGCTTGGTCCTTTCAGCCTCCCCCACTAGGAGCTCTGAGCCAAGTGATCTAGAAAAGCCTCTCTGACAAGCCATTTGCCCCCTTCCTGCTCACCTTCAAACAGGTTCTTTAAAGCTCTTTGCAGTTTTTAGAATTGCGAGGGAATGTTCGGTACTTGAGCCGCTCTGTGCTCAATCCCTCCCTTCCAAGCCATCCCCACCTGCAGTCGTTCTGCTCCCCTGCAAGCCCGCTCAGCTTGAAACTCGCAGGTCACTTTGGGAGGTGGCCCTGCCTGCCAAGCTAGAAAGTACAGTGCTGCTTACTGAAGTGGGAGGTTGTGTGCTGCTGCTGTAATGCCTTGGCCTATCCTCATTTCTTAGTCAGTTTAAGACTATAAGTGAATTAAATGTACAAATCCTGTAGTGTCCTTTTTATCTGTATCTTTTTATAAGAATATACTGTAATACTAAAAAACAAAAGCAAAAAAAAATTAAAGATATATTGCCCCCACTGCGTCTCCTTACATTTCTTTGTAGTTTTGTTTTCTGTGCATTTTGCTGCAAAGTCTGATAGGTGAGTCAGGGTCTGGGCGCAGTTTTTTGTTAAGATCTGAGTTTTTGGTCAAGAGCATGCAGCTCTTTAGGTGACCCAGTCACTGCAGAGCTGGTGAGAAACTCCACAGGTTGTTCTGGGGGAGCAAGCAACACCACGGAACACAAGCACATTCTCCCCACGCCGTGCAATGGTGAAAAGTGATCACGGAGCCACCAGGTCACCATATCCAAGGGTCCTCTTTAAAAAGCTTTCTCTTGTTCCTCTTTCAGAACAACATCCAAGGGTACACAGGAGTTCACTTAAAAAAAAGGGAAAAGTAAGATGGTTCTGATATCTAGGAGTTCATAATCCCTGGCTGAACATGACTATTCCAAGCGAGGAAGGGAGTGCAGGGCAGCAGTGCTGGCCCTAAGCTTGCTTATGTGACTGAGCAACATCCCGGCAGCAAGAGTGTCGACTCAGAGGAGGAGTGGGCAGGAGAGCATTGCTGCCAAGGGATCCAGAGTTAAATAAGGCCAGCTGAAAAGAAACCAGGAAAGCCAACATCAGGAGTGAAGACGTCTGAAAAGCAGGGTGGGAGTCTGGAGTGAAGTTACACAGATCAGTGGAGTGAGCAAAGATGCACACAAGGGCTAGGGGCTGATTTGTGGCTGAATTTAAGGATGTGCTGAAGAATTCCTTGGAGCTCAGGGGCAGAATCTTGTCCTCACCACAGGTGCAATGTGTATAGCTTATACACAATCTCCTCTTTTCTGTTAATGATAGAGCTCGCTGACTAAATTATCCTTAGGCCACAACATTTCATGCTCATCTTCAACTCATCAAAGGGCAGTGCTTTAACCTTGACTCCTGAGAAATTCATGCCTAGCTTCCAGTGGGAGCCTTGCTGGCTATGCAGCACATTTCTGCTGCACTGAAGTCCCCAGGGACCCCAGACAAAGCCCCAGATGTTGTCTCAGGCTCTCAGGTGGGAAGAATTGTGGAAATGAGCAAAAGTAATCAGGGTGTAATTGTTTGCACAGGCGAAGAATCAACAGGCAGCAAATGGGAGTCTGAGTGCTCTGTGGGAAGGTTCTTGGCTTTTAGTTGTTAGAAAGGCTCTCCCTTTCTCTGTTTTGATCTATTTGGTTCACACTTTGCTAAAATTCTGACTTTTAGGTTCTTGCTGTACAGATGGAAGGGCAGAGGCAAAGGGATGTTTCTGAAACATCTGCATTGTGTGAGTGGTAGAGGCAGGATGAAAATGCAGGGACCTCCCTGAATTCTCTTCCCTGGCAGCTGGGGTTTGGTAGAGGGAGTAAAACCATTGCTTTTCCTCTTGTTAGAGGTGAAACTCAATAGCATTTGAATTATCTGCTTTGAACAAGACAGACATCCCGCCTGGATTCAAAGAAGACTTTTCTTTAATATTTTGTTTGGGGTTGGAGCACACAGTGAGGAGCTGGTGTTCTGCTCTGCTGCATGGGTCCATCACAGAAGCCTCCTTCCATCTTCCTGATTGACACATTTCCCATGATCACAGACCTCCCAGTCCTTGTCATCGCTGCATAGAAGCAAGGTAAGTGCCTCATGGCTTTTTCTAAGCAAAGCTAGTGTTGGGGTTCAGCTGCCCTGAATGCCTGGGAGTGAAGAGGAGTGTTAAGGGAAGCTCTCTACTCTTGCTGGGAAGGGCTGAGTCTCCATCATTTATTGGTTTTCTCTTTCTTTAACTTTTGTCTTCTGCTTAAACAAAGGTGACTTTTATCTCTGCCATAGTGGACATGGAGCTTTCTGTAAGAAATCTGCTTGGACCTAGATTTCTGCCACTAGGAAATAAAATAATTAAAGTTTGGAATTTTTTCCTCCTCTCAAAGCCCAAAAGTTTTGATTTTCAACATTGTTGTGATATATTTTGCTTGTTTGATGTTCCTGTAGTTAATGGGCTTCTTGCTGTTTTCTCTGAGGCATAGTTGCTATTTATCTCTACTTTGCTTAGACTCCCCAGGAGGCAAGGACCTTTTTTCCCTTTTTTTCTTTTCCCCCCCTTTTGCTGTTTTTTCATCCCTTTTGCCTTTTTTTCCCCTCCCTTTTGCCTTTTTTGCCATTTTTTCCCTAATTCTCCCCACCCCAGACTCAGCAGGGTTTGCAGTGAGATGGAGGCTTGCCTTGAATGATCTGCTGCATGCTTCCTACCATGTGACAGCATTGAACCCCAGGGGTCCAGAAAGGTCTGAAATGCTGTGAATAGTTTAATGTGGGAATCCAGGAATTGTTCTTCACCCACCTTGTTTTAGATGTGGGGCATGGTTGTGCTGAGCCAATTTCTTGCAGTGCTCATGGAAGGAGAACTTCTCTCTTTACTTAATTACATTAACTAAAAAAAAGAATCAGAAAATGGGAGGGGGGGAAGATTAGCTCAGTTGGTCAGAGCACAGTGCTGATAACACCAAGATTGTGAGTTCAATGCCTGTATGGGCTATTCACTTTGGAGTTGGACTTGATGATCCTCGTGGGTCCCTTCCAACTCAGAATATTCTGTGATCTGGGAAAAGACTTCCATAATTTATTACTGTGAGACGTGGAAAAAGGCTTTTGTTTGCTGGAAGTGTCTGTGACCAGTAGTGGTTGGGTCTGTCGTGTTATAGCAAGACCTTTGCCACACTCTGCCTTCATGGAAGGGCTATTCAGAGCAGTTCCCGCAAGGACTGAGGCAGCTGATAACCAAGGAAAGCACAACAGCCATGCAGAGGCTGCAGGGACCTGGGGATCAGGGCTGACATCAGCCCTGGATACCCCTTCCCATGGGGCAGACAGGGAGGTGGGTGTGCTGGGCCCTGTGTGATGTTGCTGCCTGCCCCTGTGGAGAGGAGGGAGGGGGGTACCTGTCTCTCCATGTTCCTTGTGAAGGTTTTAGAAGACTGGTGGGGTGAGAACTGTGATTGTCTCAAGAAATCTGACAAATACTCGCTACTAGTCTGTTTGTAAGTAAAGACACTCCCTTACCAGTAGGTCTGTAGGGGCAAAGCTCGAGTTTTATCATCCCCTAAAATATCACGAGTGTTGTAAGAATTGGCCTGGGTGCCCCATGAGAAACTACCAAGAACTTGGCTGTGGTGAATCCATGGCTCATGCTCCGATTGTCAAACTCTGCCACTGTTTTCCCAGTGGTGGTTTGTGGAAAGCCAGTGGTCTGTAAAGGTATCAGAAGGTGCTCTGTGCACAGTGGCTAAGGAACGAAAAAAAAGATCAAAAGCTTGTGCATGCTCCATTGCCCACAGAAGGAAGCAAACAAAATAGGAGGAAGGTGAATGTCCATCTGCTTTAGGCTTAAGCTATTTTTCATTTGGTTATGGCATTGTAGCAGTACTGTAAAAGAACAAAGTTGGATTCCCCACGTCCCCCAAGAAGGTTAGATGGTCCCTGGATTTGAGAGGTAAGAAATGGTGTTCTGCAGCATCTCATAGCATAATCCTGTGATCAGGCTGTGCCTGGCTGAGTGCTGTCTGGGTGTGGTGGCCTTTGGGGGTGATGGCAACTGTCATCTTAGCCCCTGCATAGTCACGAGGTGTTTTCAGGGGCAGAAGTACAATCGGCCCAGTGCTTGCCTACACCTGGGTTCACAGTAAGGTGTTATGACTGGGCAAGAGTTTCCTTCAGTAACACAGGCTGTGTTTGTGCCCCTGAACCAGTCTGGATCTGCTCTTTCTTTGTAGAAGAAGCTGGTTAACCCCAAAGTGCAGATTTTTCCCAGGGCTGTCAAATCCAGTGTTTTCTTTCCTTTTGGGCTCCCAAGCATTGAAATAACTCTTCAGAGCCATGCCTCATTCAGCTGTAAAGTACCCCTTGCTTCTGTTCCTGATTTCCTTCAATATCTGAGCACTGTTCACCTCCCTCTTGTGCCCTTACAAGTCCTTTCTGTTGCCGTGACCCTTTGCTTGCCCACCTTGGGAGGATCTGCTGCCCTTTCTTTGTGGTGTTAACAGCTGCAGGAGCTTGAGCACCTCAGGCTCCAGGTGAAGCCCCGGGCAGAGAATGACCCTGGCACAAACGCTGTTGCTCTGCACTCAGCTTGGCTTTGCATGGGGCAGGACTCCCCAGGCAGATCGGGTGGTGTGTCCTACCTTCCCATTGTTCTCCTTGTGGTGCAGCTGTTGTTCATCCAGGGACCAAATGTTAAAGATGTTGTGTTGTCCTTTTGGAATGGTGGTAACACCTTCCCTTGCTCTGGTGCCTGAAATGAGAGCTTCTCTGTAAGTGGAGGGGAGGCCCTTTCCGCAGCTGGAGAGCTGGAGCTGCCTCTGGAGTCACGGGGATGGGCAGCCTTTCACCGCAGAAGTATCTCCAGCACTGAGGCAATGTGACATCGGGACCAGAGCTAGTTGTGGCCTTGGGGGTGCTGATCTTGTGCCAACTCCTGGGGTGTCAGTGCTGGGATGCATCAGCAAGCATGTCTTGAACTTGTACCAGGGTCAAAGCAAGAGATTCCAAATTGCAGCTTGTCCCATAGCCACGATCTTGTCCTTGTCAGGCAGCTGCCAGCTCTCTGTCTGTTCCTGATTAATCCTCTCCCTGGGGGATGCTGACCAGCACATCCCAAATCAAGATGGAAGGAAGAAAGGGGATAAATCAGATACTGAGGCAATCTTACTCTCTAATTTTTAACCCATGCTGGCGCCCTAATACAAACAGGAAGGCAGCAGGAGTTTGGACAGGGATCAGTAGACCTGACTTAGTGCTGTGCAGAGCAGAACCAGTACAATTATGGGAAAATGGGTGTAGTCACAGAAATAGCTGAGCTTTGAGAGAGGCAGGCTCTTTCCTGAGATCTTCTCTGGTGGCTAGCTTCCTTCTCTCCTTATTCTTCCTCATCCTTTCCCTCAGCTCTGCAATGAACCCTGAAAGTCTGCACCTCTCACTCTCATTAGAACAGGGTCTGGGCTGTCACCAAAACATGTGAAGGTTTTCCCTCGGGAGGCAGCAAGGAGAAATCTTCCTCTAATATTTAGGATAGGAGAAACCAAGGGACAAAAGCCCATCTGCTAAAAACAGACTTGTCAATCTGGTAGCAAATATAATTTTCTCCAATTGCACATCAGGCATGAGGAGCACTCAGGCTTGGAAATCTGTCTCCAGGTGCTCACTGCGGAGTGCACAGAGCAATGGGAATGCCAGGTTAGTGTCCACATCTGCAAACAATAATTTGAGTGACTTACCAAGCGTGACATGTTGGTCTGGCCCACATCCCTGTGGTCAGGTTCTCTTGGATCACAGTCCAGGCCAGTAGTGGTGGGACTGTCCTTTCTGCCTTGGTTGAAACAAGCTTTATGTGATACCAGGACCGTCTCTTTGCTCATAGGTGAAGGAGTAGCAGGTCCCACCTGTGTTTAGGACAGGACATGGTCCTGAGGCCTTGGGAGAGCTGGCACATGAGCCTGGAGGCAGCAGCTGCACGGGCACCCTGACCTCGCCACTGTTTTCACTATTTTCCCTGTTGCTCAGCCATTCCCATCAGCCATCATCCTTGTTTCTTTTCCTGTTCATTCTCAGTCTGGCTCAGACTTCTTTGCCACCTTTTCTTGTCCCACATTTGTGTGAGCTTTCTGGCACAGAGAGGTCTAGGGCTGTACCTCACTTTCCTTCCCATGGTCCTTGCAGAGCCACCTCTGCCATTGCTGGAGCTTTGCTTCCCAAGAGCCTCCAAGGCACTCCCAGCCCTGATGGGTGCAGGGGGCTCTACCAGTGCCCAGCCTGTCCTTTGGAGAGCTTCAGCTGCGTGTGTGAGGAGACGTTTTGTCTGAGGGATGAGGCTAAATGCAGGCCATGGTAAAGCCCCTGAGCAGCAGCTCTGGCACAGCTGCTCTGATGAGCTGATGTGCTCATTTCTGAGCAGAGCCACTTGTGGATGTAGAGGAGGCCCCTGTGCTCCTGTGGACAGGGGAACAGGTGCTGGGAGTGTGTCTGGGAGGGATTTCTTGCTGGTGCCATGCGAGGTTGGAGGAATACTTGGGTTTTCCCCTTCCCTTCTATAAATGGCACTTGTGAGAACAGGTTTCTTAACTTAGGTTACAACAGCGAGGGCTAATTGAGCTTTACTGTGCATAGGATGCTATCGGTAATGCATAAAATAGCTGAAAATGTTGGCTGGGTTAGGTAGGAGATGAGCCTCAGGAATGCAGCCTTCCTCACAAATTCTGTTAAAGCACTTCTGGCCACACTCAAACCTGTGTCAGGCGCATGGTGAGGTGTCTGCTGTCCTGCAGCAGGGCGGGGGCTTTCGCAGAGCTGCTGGGGCAGGAAGGGCCATCACTGCTCTTAAACACTGATGCCCTGCCATGGGAAGCAGTGGCACTCCCGCTGTTGAGTAAGGTCCCAGAGAGCTGCCTCCCTCATGGCTGAGGACACAGGAGGCATTTTGCCAGGCTCTCCTGCAGCTCAGCGAGGGTGGGGGAGTCCGGGACACGGGGAACCCTGTTCCCGCTGCTGGTGGGAGCACGGGAGTGCTCAGTTGCTTGCTCCCCACTCCATCCAGCTGGGTTTAATTTTAGAAACACAGTGCTATCTTGGGGCATCTTTTTCCATGGAATGCAAGTCTTTAAGTAAATAAATAACAGCTTTGTGGAGGCGGAACGACAGCCTGTAACTGCACTGCAAAACACGCACCGAGCGAGTTGAGCCCCGTTTCGCTTGCATGTGGAAATACTTTGTACAGAAACAGTGGCTGCACCGCCTCCCTCTCCTCCTTCAGCCGCCTCCGGAGCTGGCCATGTGCATCGATTAAAAAGAAATAAAAACACCTTGAAATACCAGCCTTGGAGAAGTGGAAATGAAAACACCTCCAGCTGCTGGGGTTCAGCTGGAGTTCTCTGGCACAGGTTTGCAAAAGCTACGGCTTATTGGTGATGAGCTGTTACTGACCATGCCTCTGCTGCATCTGGGACATCCCAGAGGGATGTGCTCTGAGGCACCCTCAGCAACCCAGGAGAGAAATAGCAGGCTATAAACATGAAGGCAAGAAACTTGTGTTTAAATACCCCTCCTAGTCTGGCTGGCCAAGAGCCTTCTGCATGCAGTCGTGTTGCTGATGGCTGAATGTCCTGGGTGTGTCCCTCAAAGCATGTTTGCTGGCTGGAAAATCCCGTTAAAACCATTTTACCAGAGCAAGAGCCCATTGTCATTGCTCAGGTCCAGCAGCTCTGACACGGCATCTGCTGCATAAGCTGCTGTTCCCCTGAGTCAGCAAGGGAAGCTCTTCTAAGCTCCCAGTCTGAGCAAGACTTACCACGGTGGCCTTCTTCTGATGTAGGAACTTGGAGATGCACCTAAATATGCGAGGTGCAACAAATGGTGTAAAAATAACCCAGGCTGACAGCTACTTGTTCTGCTCTGCTCCTGCTGCACATTGGTGCTGCTGAGACAAGACTTCTGAGACAACAGGACGCTGTGCTTGTAAGGAAATTGGGTCAGGAGCACCCATCTTGGGTGCATTAGGAGTTGGCAGTGTTGATTCTGGTTGACTCCACAAAGCCAAAGGGGTGGCTAGACTGTGCCTAATCACAGAGGTATGAGTGAGCTCTGCCAGGGTCTTTGAAGCAAGTGGGCTTGAAGTCCACAGCTGTGGCTTGGAAAAAGCATCATGTAGCATCCTGGTGCCACGTGCAGATGGGATGCCTGAAGAGGTTTTGCTCTAGTTTTCTAAGATGAAAAACTTACCTTGTCCTTCTTCCTGCAAGAGCAGTTCTGGGCATGACTGTGATAGTTTTGCGTGTTGGTTCAGAGATGGTTATAGTATTTGAATTCACTGCAGGGCCTGGGGATTACTAGCTGTACTTTGGCCTTTGCCGGTGGCTTCCCTTCCCAGTAGGCTACAGGGACAGGAGGATTTTCCAAGTGGTGTGGATCTGCCTGCTCTTCTTCGGCAAACTCCACGGCTAAGCCATGTCCTCTCCTTGGCCTCAGCCTGCTGCTTCCATTGATACTCTGGAGGGAATTTTATTTTTTGTAAACTCTAGTGAAGGCCTTCTCTTGTGGGGCTGGGCAAGCTCTGCCCATGTTCTCTATGAGCCCAGGATCAGGGCGGCCCTGGCAGCAGCTTGTCTTTTCCACTGATCTCAATTAAGATTCAGTCTTGGCAGGATGGAGCCTTTTGAGCTGCCAGCTGCAATAGGAGAGATGAGGCTTCAGGGGCAGCAGAAATTATTCCCTTCCCTCAGCTCATTTCTTGGATCTAGGCTGAGGATGGCCCCAAGGGTTGATCTGCAGAAGCCAAATGAGCCACACAGAGCTAAAACATTTCCATTCAGCGTCAGGCCCAGGGTGGGGAAGTGCAGCTCTCTGAAGCGCGGAGACTGTGGGTGGCAGCTGGGGAGGGGATGGAGGGAGAGAGGGATGGACGGGTGGTGTAACTCCAGGCACTGCCTCACACAACAGCAATTCCAGCCTTGCTGCAACTGTGCAAATGGGGAGCCCTGAGTGCCGAAATTACCCCGATAATGAAGGCCAAGTTCATTAAGGCTGCAGTAGTGGCAGGTCAGAGCTGTGCAGCTGAACCCCTCTCTCCCAGCTCCCAGCAGCAGATGCTGCCTGGTGTGACACTGCACAGCTCTGCTGGTGTTAACAGAGCTTTGCCACAACCTGCACCAGCAGGTAACTGGCCTAGGGCACCACCTGTGGAGCAGCTGCGTATCTGATAGCCTGTGTTATCTTCCAAGCATAATATTAACACAACTTTACAGCTGCCTGGCCCTCCTGCTATCTCCTCCTCTTCCTCCCCTACCTCCTGTCCCATTGCAGCCAAGCTGCCCTTGACTTTGCAAACACAAATTCTGCTTTTGCTGGCATCGCATCCTTTCAGATGCGTACCCTGAAATATCAGGGGTATAGAAGAGGGTGTTTCTGTTGAACTTAAGGCTAGATTCATGCAGGAAGAGCTTACTAGTACTGAGAATTTCTAGTTTGGAGCGGGATGTGCAGAATTTGGGATTATGCCCACTCTGTTGATGGAGTCATTGATAAAGCAATTGTGTCTGCTGCTAATTTGAGGTTCTGGAAGCAAACCTTAAGCAATCATGAAGTGTGAATCTTTGTTCCATGGAGCAAGTGTTGTGTGGATGGCAGCTCGGAGAGCCATGGGCAGTAGGCAGCTTTCCTGAGGGCCACGGCCGTGCCACTGCAGTTGGGTTGTGCACACATAGCTGAGCAATGCCTGGTTTGTTGTGCTTCTCTGCTTGCAGGAAAGCTCAGCAGTGTCTCAGGGCATCTGTCCCATCCTGTCCCATGAACTTGCACTCAGCTGCACTTTATTGCTACTATTTTGGGTACCCTTCACTCCCCAAAGGAGCAAACAGGATAAGTACAAAGATAGAGATGCTAAACTGGAAGCTTTCTAAACATGGCACTGGCAGCATGGAGGGACAGGGAAAGGTAGAGACAGCTGGATTTGTGTCTCAGCCACCCACTGTTTAAGCTTGCTGTGCCCAAAAGGAGAATCTGCTCTTATGACAGAGTGCACTGAGTTCACCCAAAGCCCTTCAGGCCTAGACTGTGACAAAGAATTCAGCTCTTCATCTTGTGCCTTTCTGGCACCATGCCAGGCATGTCAGGGTGTTGCCTGCCATCGTCATGACTTCACAGTGTTCCTCACATCCACTGGTTTTGAGACCTAAGTTGAGGCTTTTACCTGACACCTCAAAAACCAGAAAACCTGGTCAGCCCACTGCAACCAGCAATTCCTCTGATTTTGGATTCCCTGAAATGCTGAGCTGCCCTTGGAGCAAGGCTCTGGTGCGTGGAGGGAAGTGAACTAACTGTGTTTCCACTTAACTAATTAACAGCTCTGTCTTGGCCAAAGCACACACGATGCACCAGCCATTTTTCAGCTGTTCCAAGCCTGCCTGACTCTGCTGAGGCAGCCAGAAGGAGCCAAGAACCAGCAAAGCGCCAAGGAAGGGGCGGGACCAAGGGCCAGATTCTGTTCAGTCAAATCCCATGTAAAGCTGAGTAACAGGGAATTTACAGGGAATCACTGCAGGTCACCAGGGGCTGAGAACAGCTAAAAAAATTCATTGCTCTTTTTACTGCTCAGCTGTTGTTGCTTTTAGAATCCAGTTTTCAGCAGTTCCCATTCAGAAAAAGAGGTCTCTCCCTGAGGTAATTCAAATTGTGTCTTCCCCCCGTGGTCCATTCTCCTTCCCCCAGCACTTCCTGAAAGCAGTACTCTTTTGACATAGATTTAATCTCTTTAAGAATTCTTAATGACCAGCTTCTGCCAGCTTCTCCTTTATATGCTGCATCCAGTTTTTAACAGGACAGTGTGAGGGTGGAGTAACTAGTGTCAGGATCTGGGCACTAAGGAAAGCCAGGCCGAGATGCCCCAAAGGATTCAGCCTGGCTATTCAGCGAACAGACTGTAACACAAAAATGGGCCATGAGCTGAGACAACCGAGTTTCCAGCAGGCCAAAGCTCTACTGTGTGTGCATTGTGAGGGTTGCCATGACCTGGAGTACCTGTGTTTGAGTTGTGTTTGACATGCACAGAAACACAACTTGTACTCTTACGGCACCCTTCGACAGAAGGAGGTGGTGGGCTTGGTGCTTCACTCTGTTTCTGCTCCTAGAAAAATGATGTGAAGCTTTGTGCTTATTTCAAGACTGACAGCATTTGGAATCTCAGAATCATTTAGCTTGGAAAAGACCTCTAAGGTCATTGATGCCTTCTTGGGTGCAGGAGACTAGAGAGCTTTCCTGGAAGCTCGGATGGATCAGAAGGGTGATTCATGACACAGGAGAGATGGACTTTTATACAGGCACTTTCCCGAGCCTTGGTTTCAGTTGTGGTTACTCAGACTAGGAGGAAGAACTCTGGAGGCCCCAGTTCTGCAACAAAATGTAGTGATGTTATATACAGCCACTGGCTCAGAACAGGCATGTGGGAGAAGCTGGGATAATGACAAGAGATGATAAATTATGATGTTAAACCCAAAGGATTACACAGTTTAAGAACAGCCAGATTAAAATGAGTTTCACTCAACAAGAGCAAAAAAAAATAGATTCTTTAAAAGAATAAGTTATATGACTGATGTATAATAAGTTATTAAGTAATAAGTTATTATGACTGATCCCTTGCTAATTGCTGACTTATCATGCAACTTGCAAAGCCAGTCTCGTTGCTTGTCCCGAGGTAACTTATTCATAGAAGCTTTTGGGTTAAAACATAGAAAGATAAATAAAAAGGATATTCAAAGTAACGCAAACCACACTCCATTGCAACTAGTATTTATTAAAAATACAGTGGACAAAAAAAAGCAAGCCTCCAAAAAGTAGTCAGTTCCTCAACATATATTACACCACGGCCCACCCAGCACCACAGAAACACAGAGTGCTCTCAACCCATTTCTCTCGCAAAACGTTGACTCATGTTTGGTTCATTACCTATAAATGTGCATAGTTTAAAGACCTGATAATGTAACATGAGCATAAAATGGCACCAAAGTCAGTTTGCCCTGCACTTCCAGCCACTCTCAAACCAAGGAAGTAGTGAAATGTGCGTACGTAGCGGGATGTGCATGGTGGTCATGCGTGTGCTCAGTAGTCCCTGGTGTGGCCCTGAGTCCTTTGTGTGAGCTTTACAGCATGACAGCAAACTTCTCAGAAGCCAAAGAATCATATGCCCAAAGCACTGTTTTATTACTACTGAGTACCTCAAGTTTCCTTTCCATCTTCAAAATTAGCTAGAGTCTGGGAGCAGGCCAGGAGGGCACGGCGTGTTGTGCGTGGTGAGAGGACATAAGTGCTTGTGTCAGTCAGTTGCCTTAGCAGGTTACATGTGTGCTTCCTTTTCCGGGCACTTTGTTTCCATGCTGAGCTAAGGAAACTTTTGTGCTATGGGTGCAGCAGTTCCACAGATGCACACAGTCTCCTGCATTTGCCGGACTGGGTGGGACTGTTGCTGCTCAGTACGGCAGTGCTAGCGACACTCCTGGGAATGACAGGGAGTCAAGACTGTAACAATGAATGTTGATTGTCCTGATTCTGGCCAGGACATATGGGTAATTTTTGCAGGAGCCAGGAGGGGGCATAGCTAAAAGCATGGGGAGTTATTATGGGGCCCAGGTAAGGGGGTCTCTTCCAGTAAGGGAGCGGTAACGTAGTGCCTGTTCACTCTGTTACTGAAGCTGTTGCTGCTCATTTTCTTACTCCACTGCTGTTTCCAGTAGATTGTTCCTATCTGAACCCATGATCTTTACCTACTGTGCCTCCAATTCTCCTCTCCAGCCCACCACAGGAAGGGAGGAGCAAGCGAGTGGCGGAACACTAAGGTGGGGAATACCATTCCTAAACCACACCATTGATGTACAAATGCTTATGGAGTCTGGGCACCAAGCTTTACAGACTCCTTTCCCTTTCAGCTGTAGCTGCTATGTCTGCCACTGTATGTACCTTATCTCACTGTGACAACAAATAAAGAATAAAATCAATTCACCTGCAATGGAAAGAGTGCCTTTTGTTGTAGCTGGTGTATGAGATTTGTGAAGGATCTGTAGTAAAACCTACTGCCTCCTCCTCTGAGACCTGTGCTTACTTTAAGTGAGCAGGATGTGCGGGGCAGTGTGGCGTGCTCACAGTAACCTCTTAGGCTTAAGATGATTTTTTGTAGCATCTTTGACCCTACTAGAGTTGTCTTCAACCTTGTGCGTATGGAGGGAGCACCCTGAATCATGTGCAGCTTCACATTAGCCATAAGCAACCATAAACCCTGTTTAGGGCACTTAAATTAACATTTGAAAAGCAGCCATCAATATTAACAAGAATGTTGAGTAATTTCTTATCTAGGACAGTTAATTACCAAAAAAAGCTAATTAATGCCACATGATTGTGGCCACTGCTGCATTTATGGGGACACTTAAGTGCTCTGAGGCCAGATAACTTCATGAAAAGCAAAAAAATGTTAGAGAAACATGCAGGAAGACACTCTGGCAGAGGCAACAGTAACTACCTTAATTTTCCAAGTGGCCACTAGTGTTAAAGTCTCTTTTATCTGTCAGGACTATGCAGGTTGCTGGTTACTAGGAGCTGCACTGTAGCATTAAAAATTTGGAGTCTTCTAGTGCTTGGTGTGACATCTCTTTCTAAAGTCAGGGAGAGCTTAACACTTAGCAAAATTAATCCCTTAAGCATGCAGACAGGGCATCCATGTATTTCAGTGCTAAGGTCAAAATGCTGGAACATGCTTCTAACATGGTAAAACCTATCTTTCAGATCAGAAAAGTAATTCTTCCAAACCCAGAAATCCCATTTCTGCACGATGTTTTACAGAGCACTCCAGGCAGAAAACTGGGCAGCTGCCATTTTTTTTTTCTTTTGAAACTGATACGTGGATTATTTCCCACTTGCAGGTGTCTCTCTTATGAGGAAAGGCTGAGGGAGCTGGGCCTGTTCAGCATCCAAAAGAGATGATTGATGTCGCAATATTGTCAGTGTCTAAGAGCAAGATGCCAAGACTATGGAGCCAGCCTCTTCTTGGTGGTGCTGAGCAATAGGAC
Source organism: Ifrita kowaldi (assembly GCA_013398055.1). Lineage (NCBI taxonomy): Eukaryota > Metazoa > Chordata > Aves > Passeriformes > Cinclosomatidae > Ifrita > Ifrita kowaldi. Next base: position 252,143 of record VZRS01001948.1, read on the forward strand.
AAGAGGCAACATGCAGAAACCAATGGAAAGGAAGTTCCACCTGAACTTCTTCACTCTGCAGCACTGGAACAGATTGCCCAGAGAAGTTGTGGAGGCTCCCTCACAGGAGATATTCCAGTCTGGACACAAGCCTGTTCCATGTGCTCTGAGAGTTTTAGCAGGGAGGTTGGGCCAGGTGACCCACTGTTGTCCTTTCCATCCTTACCCATTCTGGGATTCTTTGATTCTGTGAAGGGAAGCAGTAGCACTGCAAAGGGATGGGAGCTGCCCCTTGACCCTGACTGTTCCATGTTTATAATCTCCGCTGCATGGTGAGGTTCCCCAGCTGTGTTCTTCTCATTGTCACCCTCTAAATTCAACAAAAGAGGTCAGGGGAAAGATGGACAGACACAATTCTGAAATCCTAATCCTTGACTTAAAAATAGTTGCCAAATAACAGCACTTTCAGCAGGTTGCTTTGTTTCCAGAGCTCATAGTTTCAAGGTATGATGACAGCAGGTGTATTTCACAGCACAAAGGCAAAAAAATCCAAAACCTAAAAACCTCTGTGCTATAAGCAGGAATCTTTCCTCAGTCTCACTGTGAGGACACTGAAATGGAGGTATAGGCAGAGTGGAGAAATCTGTCCCCAAGAAAACACACATGGTTTTCAACAGGGATAAGTGGCTCCACTGTTCACCCAGCAGTGAGCTGACAGAGTAAGGCAATGCTGGAGGCATGGGGTTGCTGTACTGTACACACCCGCTGAGGTCTCCAAGCTGAGCAAAAGGACTTCTGTAAGAGGCTGAACAGGAGCAGTGGTCACTTGGAGGGCTGGAGGTATCTGGATATTATCTAGACTCTTGAGAAGTCTCCCCTCTGCCCACCTGTCTTACTAAGCAACTTCAGCTCTTGGATGACAATGTCATGAGTGACTGCTTTGCACATGTCGTACACGGTCAGCGCAGCCAGGCTGGCAGCTGTGAGAGCCTCCATCTCCACACCTGTCCTTCCCCAGGTGTGACAGGAGCTGCGAATCACCACTGCATGTCTGGCCTCATCCAGGCTCAGAGACACCTCAACATGGTACAGGGGGATGTTGTGACACAATGGGATCAACTGGCTGGTCAGCTTGGCTCCCTGAATTCCTGCAATTTGGGCTACCGCCAGCACATCCCCTTTCTTCACCTGGTTTTGCCTCACCATCCCGAATGCCTTCTCACCTAGGAGGACCACAGCACCAGCAACAGCAGTTCTTCTGGAATCTGGCTTCCCCCCAACATCAACCATTGTGGCCCGTCCTTCCTCATCAGTGTGAGTCAAGTTGTCAGAGGCACGAGGTACCTTGGTGCCAGATCCCGTATCCCTGGTATGGAATTCAGATCCTGAACACGCCTCTTTGAACTGACGGTCCACAGAAACTTGACCCGCAGAAGCATCAAGGCACTTTGTATCAAATGAGGAGCTTGGGTCCTTCTGGAAGACACAGTAGCCTCGGAGCTGGGTTTGTAGAATTCCTGTTGCTATATGCCACTGTTTCTCTGGGTGAGATCTTGGGAGGAAAAGTTGTCCTGTAAGTGTATTTTTCATTGATGCTTTTCCCTTTTGTTCGGGTAAACTTGCTCTCAAAGTCAGCCAATGGCTAAATGTGTGGCCCCACTGTTTTGAATTTGGGGGATTCTGTAGGGCATCTTGGCATAGTGGGAATGACATCAATGCAGGCTCTGGGGAAAAAACAAAAAGTAACATGAGAAGAACATCTTACTAACTGGAAATCTAAGCTGCTTGTAGCAGCTGAGAACCCTGTCAGAGCACTGCTGTGTTGCAAAAACCTCAATAAGCCTGCAACTACCCACTTTTTTCCTCAAGTTCTTTCTCTTCTCTTCTCTCTCATCAGTTCCTTGCATTTCCTCGTTTGCTATTACAAACCTCAACACTCAGAACACTCATTTCAAGGTCCCGGACAAAAAGAAACAACTTACTTTCTATAAGCATCAACACCTTTTGAGAAACAGCAGCCAAGAAAGCTTATAGGAACATCACTTCTGAAGAAGAGCGAGTCACACCATTTCAGCATCCATTTGGGACCATCCCAGCACCAGCCTTCTTTCAAAAGCTTGGCAGGGTTAATAGGAAATTCTTACACTCAGATTCTCAGCTCTGCCTTTCCAAACACCTCCCTCCCAGCACAGGCAGCTGCACTTCCTCCTTTCATCTCCTTATGCAGGGAAGGGTCATGCCAGCACTTGAGGACAGCAGGGACCAGAAGCACTGCAACTGCACTTTCTACAAGCTCAGAGGGTGATGGGAACCTCTCGTATTATTGCCAGCTCTTAACACGTTAATGACAGCTGAAGTCTAAGCACTGGAAAAACCACAGTCCCCTCACTGACAGAGAGATTTTAAATCTACTCAGAAGCATGCTCCAAGTCGAGCTGGCAGAGGTCCCAGCTGGCAGAGAGGTAGTAGGCCCTCCTGCCCCTTTTCACCATTTAATCCTTTGGTTTTGGCATTTGTACTGGGCTAAATGCCAAGTGTGAAGACAGAAGGAGTCTCTTTCACATAGAAGTGAATAAAATGTTTTGTAAGCAAAGAAAGCAATATAGCAGTAAGCGGCTAAGCCCTGGTTTAACAGCACCATTGATAAGCAGGTTTCTCTTTTTCTGAAACTCCTCTTTCTGCTCTGAGAAAGGTGGAATTAGGTTGTGCTCAATAACCTCCCTTTGGTAGCTCTGGTATTCAAGGACTCCCCTTTCAGCCTATCCACAGGTGCATCAAAGCAGCTTCCTGCCCTCTGCACCTTGTTGAGCTACCTCTGCTGCCCAGGGACTGTCCACATGACAATAACAGACACAGTATGGACAAAGGTCTTGTTGTGCTCCTCCCTCTTTTTTTAAAAACAAACCCACCAAACTCTTCCTTGTTAGTCCCAGCCTCTGCTAAAACAAGACTGATGCATTTAGCACCATTTTTATCCAGAATACCCTCCAAACATTGGTCTAAAAGAACCCATTCCTGAAGATTAAATCAACCATAGATTTCATTTTAATCACTGCAACAACCTAAATTCAGGCAAAGGCCTTTTTTCATCTACAGCTGAGGGTCTATTCACTAAAAGTAAGATTCCTGCAAATTTGAAGGCATGTGTTTACCACAGAGGAATGGGATTAAATGGACATAAGTGTACTGAATGCAACACTGCTGTGCTTTAGAAGAGCACAGAAAATTATTTTTCTTATTCCTCTTCTCTTGCTCTTTCTTTTCATAGCGGGGTCTAACCTGAATATTCCTTTTAAAATCCAGGAACTCAAAGCACTCTGTTCTTTTGGATTCCTTGATTAGCATTAAAGTTGAATCTAAACCCCTGTAAAAGTGTCTTGTTTTCAGGAGAAGCCAGACTGCAAAGGCAGACAAGTACTTCCTTCCACAGGGTAAACACCCGTGGGTGGGAGATGGGAGAGAAGTTTGCTCAAGCAGAGTGGGAAGTAAACAGACTGCAAGAGACAGTCATGAGTGCAAAGCATCTTTGCTTTTCTGAACAACCTGCACTTCTTGAAGTTGTACCTAGTCATCTCTATTTGCACTCAAATTGCTTGTATACCTACAAAAAAAAAGATAATGGTTTTCTACTGCACCATATATTGAAACCATCTGACAAATTCCATCTCCTTATATCCTATTACTGCACCTCAAGTTTAATTGTGTCAGCTTCCAACTAGCACAATCTCAGGGGGAGAAAAGAAGGCAGGAGATACTTAAATTAATGAGGAAATTCCCATAACTGAAGTGAACCCAGAAGAAGAACCTGCCAAAAGGAATATTTTGATTAAGGGAAATAAGATACAAACCGTATAGCGAAGGATTGGACAACAGCAGTGCAGGGAAGACACCAGGTTTGGCGTACTGGGTCTAGCAAAACCAATTAGTGATTTCCACAGCATTCATTAATTTTCATTAAATTAATTCCATACACACACACCCCCACTGACTGCTTGCACGCCAGCATTATTTGAAGTTTGTAAGTAATTCAAAACACAATTAGGAAATCTCCTAATGATTCCCCATGTGTCACAGTGGGATACTCTCCACTCATCTCCAGTCTGTCTATTGATGCAGTGACTGCCAGCAGTCAGTCTCAAAGGGAGATGGAACAGCTGAAGGAGGAAGACCTGGACAGGCTGCCTCTTTCACTGCATGTCAGACAATGTTAAAGCACTTTTCAAAAGGAAATTGGATTGATCTGATCTGTAGACATCCAAACATTGCTATGAATGCTAACTTTGGAGTGTGGGAATTCTTTCAAAGGCAACTTGAAAAATTATGTGGGTCCCAGTGAGCTGTCAAGAGTTTACTATAGTATTTTTCATCTTAACAAAAAAAAAAACAAACCCCAAAGTATTTTCCTCATGCAGCAAGTCAATAGACACTTTAAACAAAGGATCCTCCTTACCCTTTTTCTGGAACACAATGGGTTTTTGAGTTTGCATTTGCTCTCTTGTATTTGGCCACTGCTACAGTCTTGCACCAGTCAACATAGAAAATGACGGCCCTTTAAAGTGGGCCATCAAGTGAAAAACATTCCCAGTGAAGACCTATGTTAAAGACCTCTGTGGATCCTATTTCCTAATAAAGGCAACAAAAGTACAAGCCCTAGGGGCTTGGTTTAAACAGAGTAGTTGTTATTATATCACCTGTTGCAAAGACCTGCAAATTAATGTATACTCCACTCCCAAAGGGTACCTGTTTTAAAACCTGTGTTTTAAGCTGCCCAGCAGCTAACCTGCCCCAAAATATTAATGGGAGGATGAGAGTTTGGATTTGAAACATGTTCATGTCTTTCACCCTTGGTTTGTTTGTTTGGTTTTTTCCCCAAGCCTTGTTGATAAGGAACAACAAAACATCTTGCAGTTACTCTCACAAAGCTAACTCTTGTAACCATTTCTTAAGGTCTTTGGAAAGATAGCTATCTTACAGAACAGGGAAACACAGGTATGGAAGGAGGTAAAATCACACTGAAAGAGATGTTAAAAATCAGTAAGAGAACCCCAGCAGTGTTACATCTCTCATGAGCTGAGCTTCAGGCAGAACGGAGAGCTAGCAAACAGCTTCAACAGACACTAGAAGGAAAGGAAAGGCTCTTGGTTCATAGGTCTTTCACGGTTATGTTCTGAGACTTTGCAGCAATAAGAGGCAATTTCAAAGAATGAAGCCCCACATCTCAGATTCTGAAGTAGTAGTGAGGTAGGAACACTTGCATTTCTTTCAGCTTACTGGCTCTACATATATTATAAACAAAGTTAAATTCCTTAATACATGGATAAAACTCCATTCTGCATCCTTTACATTTATATGACAATATGGTCAAAATTCACCCCAAACTGTCTTATAAATAACTATGCTGTCCTTCTTAAGCTGATAGGAAATAAGGTAGGAAAGTTGATTATCCCTTTGGAAAAAGTAACGAACTGTCATAATTAGAGAAAACAAAACCAGGGCTGTCAATTGGAAAACCAGGTAATGCTTGGTAGGGACATTAAACCTTTCCTCCTCTTCCACTTCAGTGTGTTAAATATAACTGGTTAATTAAGAAGCCCATTTCTTTGTCTAAACCTAAGGCAGAACCACAAGCTAGACTTACAAGCCCAATCTACTCTGATTCCCCAAAGACAGAAACCAAACAAAATCATTGTATGTTTTTTACGTACTGATTTGTCACCCACCAATCAGGACCATTGGCCGGTTTTTCATCTGGGAAATGTTAAACATGCCTAGAAATAAAATAAGGAACACATAAAAATCCCGGCTTTTTAGGCTTGAAGTCATGCATCTAGTTTACATATTCAGTTTTCTGCTCTTCACAGTGCAACCTGCATGCTAGGAAAAACAAAGCTCGGTAAAGACCAAGGGAACTGGAGAAGGGGGAATCCAGTGTGGTATTGTTTAAAACTACAGCTGCCCGAGTCTCCAGGCATCCAGCTGCTATGGGTCTATCACACTGCAGAACCCTTTCCCAGAAAACTTGCCATAATGTGAATTACAGTCTACCTACTACAGAATTCAATCAATTTGAGACTATCTTATCTCTAACAATGGCATTTGACTGTTCTAGTTCTATAGATAAGCTGTAAGTGTTCCAGTTCAAAGAAGCTAAATCACAGAAAGCCCCAGGGACAATACTGAGATTAACACAAATTGGGAGAAGACAGACAATGTCAGGTAAATGCTGCTGATGGAAAAATGCTTTTAGTAGACTCTTCCCCATCCACCCCCTGCTTTCCCAAACCAGAATTCATAAATAAATGGTCTACAAATAAAGGAACCAATCCCTCCACCCCTTCCCTTTGGTTTACAAGGCACTATTTTATCTGGGTCAGACCAGTGTACTTTGCAAATTAGTCTATGCTTAGATTTAAAAGCTGCCTTTAAATTTGTTTCACACATTAGGAAAAAGGGAAAAACCTACTGTTATTAATCTGTCAGAATCTGCAAGAAAACAAAAGGGCCAAAGCATATTTTTAGTGTACAAGGGACTAATCCATGACCATAAAGCCAGTTCATGTACAAGAATTCAGCCTTCCCAGCTGGAGCCAGATTACAAAAATACAGTTAGGTTCAGATGTGAATGTTTACATCAATATAAATTCAGGAAAGATTAATACAGCCGGAGGATGTGACTGCATCATCATGGACCTTGTGTCATGACCTTATGCAGAGCACTAGATGAGTACCCACAAATTCCTGCATAGTGAAAAAGAGATTTGTCACTTCTAGAAACATGTTAATGCAGTACTTGGACTGACAGCTCCATTTAGTCTTAGTGCTTCTTTTACAGCAAACTAATTTAAAAAAAAAGGGGATCCAGTGCAACTACTTAGCTTTACACTTTGATGTTGTTGTTGTGAACAGTGGTATTTGCATCTATTTGAGAACAACAGTCAGTCTGAAAGTCTTTCAGACAGTCTGGATTCTAACTCTCATGGAAGGTTACAGGTAGCAGGACATTGTTTTCCCTATCACTGTTGTTATTTCTCAAGTACAATGAACATACCAGCATGCTGTTTCTTTTTTCTGCCCACCGCTGCTCCAATGATTTGAATCAACTGTTCCTCTGAGGCACCCGACCGTAGGTGATCCCTCAAGGACACTTCTGAATTCCCAAAAAGGCACACCTGCAGCCAACCCAGGGAAGCAGAAGAGGAGAAATGAGAAAGAATAAAATAAATTACTTTTACAAATATTTTGTACTAACCACAGAGTGAAGAGCTTTGAAGAGGCCTACCGTGTTGAAGGGAACATTTATGGAGATTGTTTTCTTTATCTCTCCTCATGTACACGCAGACAGCCTGGGATGTTTATGCAGCCTAAGCTCATTGGGCCTTCAGGCTGCCTTGGTCATCTGACACTAGGCAGCAGCACAGCTGTTGTCAATATCAGGTGACAATGCGTAAGTGCCAATTTTTAATTGAAAACTTTAATTTTCCCCCAGAAACTGCCAGTTTCAACGTGGCAGGAAATGGCTACCCCTCCTTGTTCTACAGTCATTGAGCAAACGTACAGGCTGCTCTTGAAGGAGGAGAGTTACAAGTTGTTTGGGAAAAAAGACAGGATCCTTGCGGAATGCAAAAGCCAAGCCCTCACAGCTGCTTGGACCCCTTTTTAGTGGGAAATCATCTGCTTGTCACATGTTTAAGATGATTCTGAATCAAAGATTAGAATAAATATTTATATTTACTGGCCTTGCAACCATGTTTTACAACTGAAGTTAACTATGGTAACCGAAAAAAAGGTGATGTAACATCTCCCTAACAGCCTGACAAGATGGAACAAGAACACATACAGGATAAATAAGCAGGAGCTAGCTGGTAATAATTATGCATCTTTACATCCCAGCTACTTTTAGGGGATGAATTTCAACACTATTTTCACTGCATGAAATCGAAGAGAATCCTGTTTCGCTACCAACCTTTAGGTTCCCATCTGCTGTTATCCTCAGCCGATTGCAGGATCCACAGAAGTGCTCTGACATGGAGGTGATAAAGCTGATTTGTCCCTGGAAATGTGGTACCTTGTAACTCTAAAGAAATGCAGAGGAGAAAAAAAAAAGAGTCAAATAAGTCAAATAAAGACTCCTAACTTTTATAGCTCCACTTGCCTAAAGACCAGAAAATCTATTTTAACATAGATTTTCTTCAGCCCTAAGATCATATCAAAGAAAAAAAAGGCAAAATCAGTTTTGTCAGGTGTTCCAGTCTATTCTGCCCTGTTTCTGGAAATTCCCAAACTTGTTAAATGCTTGCTCTTGTAGTTATCTTGTAACTAACAGGTGATGACAGCAGGGAGCATGAGCTCGAAATTTCCCATTTGACACTGTACACTCTAAAGCAATAGTTTTTTCACTAAACAACTGTTCCATCAGGACTGTTAATGTGGAGACATAGACTGACGAAAGTTTCAAAAGCTGTAAATACAGGCCTGGCCTTCTTTATATGTGACTGAAAATACATCTAGAAAACACCTTGTATTTATAAAGGTAAAGACTATGACTAGCACTTAACAAGCATCAAGTCTCATGCAGGCAGCTTTAAGAAAACCCAAGAGTTACTACATTGAGTATTTATTACTTTGGTTGTCAAATATCAATGCTGAACTTGTGAGAATTTGGGGCAGGGAAGGAATGGGGGCATGTTTCACATGTTCTCTGTCCAACCCCACCTTGGCTGTGCTGGAAGTCTCACAGGGTAATTTCTCCAATTCTGGCCATCGCTGTTTAATTGTATCAAGCATTTCTTTGTAGCTCACCATCTTCTTGAAGTTCCATTTATTGCCTAGAATTAACAAAACCAGTCTAACTTTAGACTGTGGATTTTATTTTCTTGATTAGCAGAGAACCACCTTCACATTCTCCATGTCTCATTTTAGCTGCAGCTGTCCCAGCCCCAACTAGTCCTTCTACAGCTTATCGAGGGAGGAAGATAAGCTGCAAAAGATACAAGATAAAACTTCAGGCAATTCCTAATTCCCTAGAAGAGCTTACCAAAACTTCCAGAGTCAAGTCTATGGGGTGAATATCCACCAACCACCCCACTTCTGTCCAAGACGAATCTCAAAGCAGCAGTACTTACCATCAAAGGGCATATATTCTATGAACCGCACATCAAGGGGCAGATCCTTTGTGAAATCCACAAAGTCCAGCACTTCATCCTCATTGAAGCCTCGCATCACCACACAGTTCACCTGCACGTAAAGCAGACACCTGAAATTAGTGAACAGATCATGACTTTCTTTTCACTTATATAAGGTTTCATAATCCTTGCAGAAGGCAATGTAGCTAGAAATAAATTCTTTTTTTTGGAAGAAAAAATGATGAGAGAAGTTGGCAGGATTGCAGTGGTATGGGTGATCATTTCTGCCTAACTCAAGCAAGTTTTTACATCCAACCTAACTAAAGTTGTTCAAGTTGTCTTGCTACATGGAAAACTAATACAAAAGCCAGGTAACACAAACATCATCTTACCCATCAAAGGTATGGCTGCTTTTACTGTTTAAAATGACAACGCCACTCCCCAGTTCTACACTGTGTGGCTTCTATAAAAGTCCTGGCAAGTCACTTTCCACAGCACTCTTTATGGCAGATCATAGGCAAATACCCTGGACCAGGAAATGTTCACAGCACACTCCTTGACCACAGGCTACAGGATAACTAGCCGTGTCTTCCTCCAAAAGAGAGGTTAACAGTTAGTTTTCCACACATTCCTCATAAACAATATTTACATTGGAGCCTTAGGTCCTCTGTGCTATATCTGAAGAACAACTGAGAGCTGTGGAGTTGCTAAAACACTTCAGGTTAGCAAGGCAGCCTTGTATGTCCAAACATCACCTATCACAGTTCTTAAGAGCTTTCAAGAAAGCCTAAAACCTAGTTTAATTTCCAATGTTTTTCACAGCTGTACAGCCTAAGCCACTTACACATAATAGAACTTCCAAAGCACTGGTGAAACTGAAGAGAACCACAGCTGCAGAATTGCAAACAGCTAAGTTAGGGTGAAGTTTCATGTTGCTGTGAAGCTGGTCTATCTGCACCCTCAAACTTGCTTTCCCCCTCACACTGGCATTCAAAATAGTCCGCCATAAGAAGCTGAAGGAGAAAAAACAGGAGAAAATGAATGTCTTTTTGCAGGGTAGTTCCTGCCAGTTAACTGCCTTGGCCAGATTCAGAGCTGGGTGAGACAAATGCCAATTCAAGAGAGAGGGCAGGAGGAGGCAGGTACAGAGCAGGGCCATCCTGCGGTGACACAATTGGTAGGCTGAGGCAGTATGAACCTGCAACCCCAGTTGCACAAGGAGGAGGAATGAATTCTCCTTGTTACTTCTTGATGTGATCTTCAGGTTTTCTCCAGTTTCACTGTAAGTTATTCACAGGGTGGGGTGGGAGGTGAGATGGAATATAATAAATTCCTTATCAGGTGAACTGTACATATGGTAAAACACAACAGAGTAAATAAACACTGTACTTACCTTAACAGGATGGTAGCCAAGTTCAGTGGCTTTGTGGATTCCTTCCATTACCTTGTGAAAGCCTAAGATACAGAAAGAGTGAAAAATACTTTTTATTGTTTCAAAGTAGAATGCAAAAGGTGGTTATTAAGTACAAGACAAACAAAAACCAATCTGTTCAGTAGGCAGGGCTGCAAGGAAGAAGAAATGCAAAAAAAGATACTTTAATTATACCCCCCCACACAACCTGCAAAGACTACCAGTGTTACTGTGCTCACGTCATTGATATCAATATTTAACTGGTATTTGAGTAATCAACAATACTGGTATGGTTTTTTACATCTTTGGATATCCATATATTATTAGCATATGATTCTCCACTTCCCTGTAAGTCAGCTCTCCTTGTGTTACATTCTTCTTAAAGGGAGTGGAAAAAATGTATGAACTGCCTCCAGATGCAACGAAGAAAGAATAGTAAATTAATGTTTATTTTATAGTAATGGCTTGTGTCTTTTCTACAATGGCAGAATTGCACTGTTCAGAATCAGACAGCAATGTTGCTAAGTGAATTTTAAAAGGATTTTTCTAAAGTACATTTAGGGTGGAGTGGGTTTAGGAACAAACAAAAGACCCTTGATTCCCTGTTCAACCCTGGCTATAGATGTAATTGGCTTCCCAAAGCTACTGACTATGCATTAATCAGAAGATCGGAGGCAGTATTTTTCAGGATCATCATTTTTATGACTAAACATGGGAAATCAGTGAACAAAATGTGGCAGGGATTAGAGCTTTTAGGAAAGCAATTCAGTTGGCCTTAGACCCTTGAAAACAAATGAAAGATGTCAAAAACTACTTCAAGGAATGAAGTGGCCAGTTTCATTCTACCATTTAGTCTGGCCTACACGTGCCAGCTGCTCTGAAACACAAAGATACAGTTAATTTAGGGCAAGTATCTTTGCTCCTACACATACCTCTTAAAGCTGGAAGAAAAAAAAAGCAACGATGCAGTTTTAGAATTCCAAAGTCATTTAGGAAAGCCTCTTAATGATCCCAAACCACCCCTTTCGTCAACTTTGTTTAAAGTTAAGACCTTTCATCAAGACATCAATTTCATACTTGGCATATTATTCCCTCCCTGCCACACTCAGCAGCTGGCAGAGAACAGAGGTGAGCAAGAATGAGACAGCAAACTCCTGAGCTCTGGGCACACATTTCTGGTGAGTGCTCAGCTGCTCACCCCGTGTTTGTGAATGCCTCTTCTACGCTGGCAGGTTCTAGACTAAGTTCCGTTCCCATTCTGCACCTGAAAGTCAGGTAAGAGAGACCAAACACTGTATGAGACTGAGGTCCTTCTTCCAAAGCTGTACTCTTCAACAGCAAATACTTTACACATGCTAGTAAAGGGGCAGTATGTCTCAGAAGTTTGTGCTGACAATCCCCATGCTGCTTCTAGTCATATGTGCTTCTGCATAGGTCCATCGCCCTCCTTTCCCTATCTATGATCTACCGGAAACTCTCCTTCTCTAGTGAACAGATCATACCTTCCCTACTCTGTAGGTGCTTTAGCAGAAAAAAGCAATAACTCAAGAGTATTCTGTGCATACTTAATATTGGATGCATCCAGAGTAAGAAAAAAAGAAAAGGAAAGAGACAAAAATTTCACTTCACTGCTCTCTGGCTAGTAAAGGCACCATAAAACATGGACACGGGAAAGCAGAAGATGCAATTATTTAACAAGCTAGTTCTAATGCTAATCCTGGCTGCAAAAAGAGTGGTGAAGAGCAAAGTTATTTCACACAGTGAAATAACTCTTGCAAGCAACTGTTTGAAGTCATGGCTTGTCACCCTACTCAATCACCATCTACTTTTGCATGTGCCCAGGAAGTCTCCAGCACCTGTGGCAGATCTCATTCCAATTAAGCAACATTGCAGGCAGATTGTGACAACAGAGATAATGACACTGCTATAAGCACAACCCAGAGCTGCCATGAGTGGGATCAAAAATCTCTGCAACTGCTCAGAAAATTTTATGTGTGACCTCAGGATTACAGAAAGGAGGAACTCAATGTAACTAAAAAGGCCAGGAAGCAACCACTTCTCCTCTTTCATCCAATGAAAAATTTCAGTATTTTCAACATATTTGATCCCTTCTGAAGTCAGAACTTCAGCCAGCTTTATAGCACAGAGAACCTCAGAGCCATCCAGAAAAACCCTATGTGGAACAAAACCTCCCAGCATTTAATCTTCACAGGAAAAAAGGCTTTAGGCCTATGTTTAATAATACAACTACAGTACATCATTACCTCAGTTTTCCTTGTATGAAACACACATACACAAAAAAAGGGACAGGCCATGAAACAGGTTAGACTGGCTACCTGCATGAAAGCACTTTTCATTTGTTCATCCCTTAGAATGTGGTAGATTGGGAGAAGTAGAAATATTAGGGTACTCTGAAGTGCTTTCACACATCAGTGAAATCTCTGATGATCTCACAGTCATTTTGTCTACCCCAACCATTTGCAAGTAGGAGCAGATGTGATGCACCAAAGATACACATTTTCTGTGTCTTCTTAAAACCCTGGATTGACTTTCCAGCAAAACAGAGAAATTATTCCAAGTTTCTCAAGTTCCTGGTAAGCTCCATAAACAGATGCCACCTTTACTTTCCAGAGAAGTTATCAGCCTGTAGGAGTCCAAGACCAGGAATCCCTCTCACCTTAACAGAGCTATATCTTGTTGCCTCTGGAACTGCCACAGGAGACAGGGTAGCTCAGTAGGGCAGGCACTCTATTCTCTGCTCATTCCATACTTGGAAATCTCCTATTAAATAAAAACCCTCAAAAAAAAAAAAAAAAAAAAAAAAAAAAAAAAAAAAAAAATTTTTAAAAATTTTTTATTTTTTTTTTATAAAAAAAAAAAAAAAAAAAAAA